>PYAF01001061.1:1210467-1282879 GCA_007407185.1 Glycine tomentella
TAAATAGAATATGTCAAATTAAATAACAATTTAATAATTTAAAATATTTAAAGTATTTACTATTTAATAAAATATTTATTTTTTAATTTAAAATCATATGTATATTTTATGAGATGTAATAATATTTAAGTTAGATAAAATTCTTCTTCTATTTAATCAATAAATATTTAAAAATATGAGAATTGTTATTTCATATTCAACTAATTCCCTCTTAGTATATCAGTCAATTTTGGAATAAAATTCTTCTTCTAGGAACAATAAAGTTTACCTTGATTTTGAGTGTTCTTATAGCATTTTCTTGACTAGTTCATTGATTACTAAATGAATAAAATATTATGTATCCTTATTCTCTTACTTAAAATTTTTAATACAGTATTAAAAAAATAGGAAAAGAATATAACGTTCCTCTTATCTGTTCTTTGAGCAATGTATTATTGTATAAGAAAGAAAACAAAAACAACAGGATACAGAACCAACAGGCAGCTTTCCTCCACACTCTTTGCTGGCCTCTCCACTCAACCTTCTCTCACATACTTTTCTTCATAGTGCTAAATTTTCTATTGATCTCACATTCTCACTCTCCACAATTCTCTTTCTTTTCTTTTCTCTCTTCTTCAACTTCATTCAAAACTTTCACCTTTCTCTCTTCTCACAAACGGTGCCGGAAAAACAAATGCGACCCACTTTCTAGAACCTCGCCGCGTGCCGGAAAGTTCATTCCTTTATCACTTTTCCGCAGCAATGTCAATCTTCGACGGAGCTTTCATGAACACGCAACTCTCCAAGCACACTTCGATCTTCGGCCTCCGTCTCTGGGTCGTGATCGGAATTCTCATCGGAGTCTTCATCGTCTTCACGCTCTTCCTCCTCTCCCTCTGCCTTGTCTCTCGCCGGAACCGCCGCCGCTCCGGCGCAGGCACCGGCTACAAGGTCGCCGGAGACGCCGATGCGGCGAGGGACATCCACACGATCGTGCACCTTCCCGGGCCCCACATGCTCCGGCCGCCGGCGCCGGAGATCCACGTGGAGATGGGGAAGAAGACGGAGCACCGGGTGGTGGTGCAGTGCGATAGGGTTTCGAGTGAGGAGAGTAAGGTCACGGTGGGGAGTGGGTGTGAAACGACGTCGTCTTTTGGAAGTGGGAGTGTTGGAGGGCTTGGGTCTGGGCCTGGGCTTGGGCCTGAGGTTTCGCATCTTGGGTGGGGGAGGTGGTACACTCTGAGGGAGCTTGAGGATGCCACTGGAGGGTTGAGTCCTGAAAATGTGGTTGGTGAAGGTGGCTATGGCATTGTCTATCATGGGGTACTCAATGATGGTACCAAAATTGCTGTTAAGAACCTCTTGAATAACAAGTATGTCTTTTTTTTTTTTTTTTTTCCTTTCAATTTTCGCTTAATATGCTTGGTTTTCACATGAATTTAGTGATGTCAAATTGAGTTTAATATGCATGTACTAGGAGTTTTTGAGTAAATAGTGTATGCTCTGAAGGTGTAAAAGGTTTTTATATTCTCATCCAATTATAAACTGATCATGCATGTTAAGTTTATTGGCTTTTATAATAATTATCTTAAAATTCATATCAACGATAATTTCTAATTGATTGATAGTGTAACCGATAGTAGTTATTATTAAGTCAACCAAATTACTATATATGATGATTTGTAATGTGATGACAGTGTAAAAGACATTATATTGTGAGTGTATGTATTATTTATTGTAACAAGTTAGCTACACTAACGTTCCTTTTCAATTAGTTTTTGTTGCAAGTTTGATGCTTTGTTTTGATTTTGGAGTCGTCTTCTTCAAAAATCTCAAGAAAAATGAACTTCTAGTATATTTGTGTATTATTGATAACTTTTTCTGTTGAGTCTGTATCCTTTTCTGTTATTGATGTTGTGTGATGTGTGTCCAAATATTGCTTTCTCACGGATGAGATGCAATTTCAGCCTTGTATGAGTTGGCTTTTCTTAATTTGGTTCACAGATGATGAAAAATTGGTTTATGATATTTTGACATTGTGTTGCCCGTTGATATTGTGAACCTGGGGAAGGACAATGCAAATGATTTGTTTTTTTGTCGTGTCCTATTTGGTTGGCAACAAGTTTAATAAACTTTTAGCTTGAAATACTAATTGTAAATATTCAGCTGCCTCTATTATAATTGAAATGATTTAGACATGTTGTCCGTTATTCTCTTCAATGATTGTCCTGGTGGCAACTAACCGTATTTATCCTTTGCAGTGATATCAGCTTTTTGTTGTAGGGCACTGTTTGCTTCTTTTACTTTAAATAGTGTTTCCACTTTTTAACCTTTTTTTGTTTGTTTGTTATCCTTGTCTGGTATTTTTAGAAGTTATCCTTTAAGTGAGTCACTCATGTGAAGAAAAGAATAATTTTTCTTTTGATCTCCTTGTTCCTATACTACTGAATTGATAATGTTTCATTCATCAGGAGTTTTTCACTCTTATTTATATCATTTGATTTTTCTGTCACTTCTCTTATTTGATTATTTCATGTTGCTATCTAGTGAAGTTTTCCCGGTCCTGGTCTTGTATTTGTCTTCCTCAGAAATAAATACCTCATGTTTAACTTATTTTCAGGGGACAAGCTGAGAAAGAATTTAAAGTAGAGGTAGAAGCAATTGGTCGAGTGCGACACAAAAATCTTGTTAGGTTGCTTGGATACTGTGTCGAGGGAGCCTACAGGTATTGATTTCTTCTCTTAAAACCTAAAAAGAAAAAAAATTGATGCTATCAATTTTGTTCGGTTTGACAAGATGTAAGATTTGAAGTGTGATACTGTTTTCACAGGATGCTTGTGTACGAGTATGTAGACAATGGCAATCTAGAACAATGGCTGCATGGGGATGTTGGAGATGTAAGCCCTTTGACATGGAACATACGGATGAACATTATATTGGGAACTGCAAGAGGGTACTGTATTTGTGATTAATCTTCATACATTGGAATCTATAATGATGCTTGATTGTTTTGATCACTGTGCTTTTTGTTTATCTTTTCAGATTGGCCTATCTTCATGAGGGTCTTGAACCAAAAGTTGTCCACCGAGATGTGAAATCAAGTAACATACTCATTGATCGCCAATGGAACTCCAAGGTTTCTGATTTTGGGCTTGCTAAGCTTTTATGTTCCGAGAATAGTTACGTTACAACTCGAGTGATGGGGACATTTGGGTTAGTATGATTAAGCTAAGCATTATCCTATCTCTCTCTTACCAAATTATAATTAGTTTTAAGTTCCTGTACGATTGCAATGTGTAAGTGGTTCCAAATTTTTAAAGGTAAAATGATATTGATTCCTCCTTTTTCTTTTTCTGTAGTTATGTTGCACCAGAATATGCATGCACCGGAATGCTAACTGAGAAGAGTGATATTTATAGCTTTGGGATACTTATCATGGAGATAATTACCGGAAGAAGCCCTGTTGATTATAGTAGACCACAAGGAGAGGTTAGAGGCCCTCACCAATAAAAGACCATAGTTAGCATTTATGCTATCTTCTCTCTTTTTTGGGCTAACTACGCATGTTGGAACAATTACAGGTTAATTTAATAGAATGGTTGAAGACTATGGTTGGGAGTCGAAAATCTGAGGAAGTAGTTGATCCTAAGCTCCCTGAGATGCCATCTTCAAAGGCTCTTAAACGTGCTTTGTTGATTGCTCTTCGGTGTGTTGATCCCGATGCAACCAAGAGGCCAAAAATGGGACATGTGATCCACATGCTTGAAGCAGATGACCTGTTATTCCATACTGTGTGTTCTTTTTACCTTCATAAACTTTATACATTATATTTTATTGGAATAAAAACATTGCTATGATGTGATACTCACTTAAACTTCTTTTTTCTTTTCTATCTATAGGAACAAAGAACTGAGGGAGAGTCTTCCCGTTCGTATCAAAGTGAGCAAAGGGACTCAAATTTAGATAAGAGAAGAGATGGAGGTGTCATTGATAAAAATGAAGATGATAGTACTAGATGGAGATGATAACAAGCTGATAATTTAATGGAACTACGTGCTTATTTTTTGGTCTCTATTAGTTTGCCAATACTTGTGTGTAGGTTAATTTAAAAAAATGATAGTATCTTTTCTCTCTCTCTCTCTCTCTCTCTCTTTATTATATAGTTTTCCACTGTTGTTATCAACCCCAATTTGGGATTCATATTCAAGTGTATACTCTGATTCGTTATTATAAAAATAAAAATATTTATGACTATCTGTTCACAGGACAATGTTAGATAAGAATTAAAGAAAAAGGGTACCTTCAATAAAAAATTGAGTAAGTTTCCTTAGGCTCATACATTTTGGATTTTAGTAATTATCATGGACCCATCATAAGATGGTTGGATTGCTTAGCATTTTGAGTGTACAACTGGTGTCCCCACTTTAATATGCTCAACTCATTGAACAGACCCACAATCCAGCTATCTAGAAAGCAATTAGATTGCACCATCATTGCCAACTCCCCATAGTTGGATGCTTGTGGTAAATGGACCTGTTCTCATTGCCGGCTATAACCATTATGAAATATCAACTTTTGTCAGCTACTTTTTGTCATTTTGGCTTATGGATTACTCCATTGTACAAGCAGGCAATGGAATAGTAGCACAAGGAAGGTTCCATGGATTTGGTTATTGGCTTAGGCTTTGCTATCTAAACTAATACAAACTTTGTCCATAGAAGCTCAATAGCCTGAACTGACTAGAAAATAATACATTCTTCTTGTACATCATTGCATATTTTCATTTTTCAATCTTTTGTTAGTTTCTTATATTGCACCAAGTCCTATAATAGAACCAACCCCTCATAAAGGCACCAAGTGCAAACATCTCTTCCATGTTACTCTACCAGTTCACTCGTACTTTTTACCTTTACCTTTGTTTTGACCAAAATTTTCACCAAACGACAAAGTTCAAACAATTTGAGTAGGCCATTACAACCTTTGGAGACCTAGCTTGATCATGTGCATATCTGTACTTTATGGGCCTGATGTTGGCTTGGGTAAGAATCACCGTAGCTGTTAAAAGAGCCAGGAAAAGCATGAGATTCTTAGACAGTGTAAACTAATGGACCAAATACAAAGTAGGCAGTGTAAAATAATATTCTTATATATGAGAGGAGTACTAGTAACATATTTTTATTATTGATTAAAATCTATTATAAATTACAAAATCATGAATAGAAAACATTAAATAAGAAATGAGATTCACATAATTTAGTAATTTTTAATAAATTTCAATCAATAACAAAAAAAAATATATTAAAAAAGAGTAGAGTGTACTATTAGCCTTTGACTTTCTATATTACACTAATCTATGTGTAACATATTAGAATTGAATGGTCGTGGTGTGAGACAGTGTGCTTATACTACCCCACCTTATGCCTACCACGTGATGCTTCCAGTATTGATAAGCATAAGCTCCTCTAGTATTGACTTTTTTCTTTTTGTAGAAAAAAAAAACCATTTATTTTGATAACCTTTTATGTAATAATGTTTGTTTTGATGTTGGCTCAGTACACCCTAATGGAGAAACTCTAATAGGGAACTGTGGAGCAAACAATTTTTAATTGCCTGCACACGAATAACAAACACACTCATGGTTCTATTATTTTCATGTTTGAAATCCTATATCTGATAATGCTATGTTAATTGTTTGTTGATTACCGACGCATATTAATTAGTTAATGAACTCATATCATGTATTTTGTTATAAAAACAAAATGTTATATTAATTAGTCAACAATGAATACACGTTGTTAATCTTACTCATCTTCTTGACCTGAAAGTTATGTGTAAGATATTATATTTAGAAGAAACATTTCCCAATCTCATTCGTCCTGTATATTCGTTGTTCTGTTATGATGTTTCTTGATTGGCTTATCATTTACATAACCTTTCAAGCATCAAAAGGGCAAAGTGGCAAACTAAACTAAATGTCCTAATAAATATTGGTAGCTTATGGTTTAGAGAGAAACACCATTATTTGGTGAATACTCTTGGGGCAGCGTGGAATAGACAATTGAAACTTGGTTATTCCTCCCCCAAAAAAAAAATGCCAACCCTTGTTTGAACTTTGAAGTATTGCAATTTGCTGACAAATTCATTCATTGTAAGGTTGAAGGAGCGTGCACTCATGTCATGTGATGTTTTAATGGATCGTTAACATATTGTCTTTTCTGGTAGGCCATGTACTATTAACTATTAACATTTTGCCATATTGCCTTGAAAATGCCTTCCTATTAGAAGTGGGAGATATATTTTTCTACTAAAGATGCTGAAAACAAATATCTAAAACAAATTGAAAATGGTTTTTTTAAAACTATTTTTCAAAATGAATCTTAATTGAATCACGTGGTAATAATAGATATAATAATTTGAAATATTTTTACAACATATTACAAATCTTTTAATTTATTAAACAAGAAAAAAAGGAAATACAATCTATGTTTTTAAAATATTAAATGTATTTAAATTTTTTTATGTAATACTTATTTCATAGAATATTAGTGGGATAGGGAGAAGGATATAAGATGCATGTGACACATTTAGTAGATAAACTATCTAAAAGTTAAAAATCTAGCTGAATATTTATAGTTGATAAATGATAAGCTAGCTAATTAAATTAAAAAGCGCTTAACAAAATTATAAAAAGACATTTATTTACTTGGTCATAACTTGAAAGCTGAAATAAGATAAGCCGGTAATAATATATATCTTCAAATAATTATCACTTTTATATTTTAATTTATTTTAAAGAATTTATCATTTTTTTTGTCAAAAGCAAAATATCGAAAGTCTTGATATATACACAAATAATACATATAGATTCTGCTATATATAAGATCAGTTATAACAGTCATACATTTTGCTTATGTGGCTTATGTTAGTTGGGTTTGTTATTTGTATACCCATTTTACGTTAGGAAGTTAGCAGATTTTCTACTCAAGTGTAAACTCTATATAAGGCTTTTTCTATGCCTACGTTCAATAAGAAGAGTATACACAAAAGCTTGAAATCTTATATCATAAGTTAGTTTTGTCTTTTTAATAAAGTCTTTTTTATATACAAATCATGAATGTTTAAGGAATCCAACAATTTATAAATTGTGCTTGGATAAATTTAGGATACTATTTTGTTATTCTAAACATTTTTATTAAATGAAATGAGATAATCTGGATAAATTATATTATAATTTTAATGATTTTATATTATAGAGAAATAATGGATGGCGAGAGAGTAGAGACAGAGAGTATTAGGTGTTTCAGAAGATAATAAAGATAGATGAAGAATTCAAATAAGAACGATCATTGCCATCCTTAAATCCTGTGATTTGTGGTGTGTGTTATTAACAGACTGTGCATGTTGATGATTTAATGTTTTGTGCGGTGAAAATTCTCAAGTCATAGGGCGTTGGCCTATGGTCATGTGACAAATAATTGGGTTTAGTAATAACATTACCAACGTTTGCTTTATTTTACTCACAATGGCCTAAGTAGGCTGATAGAGCTCAAAACAAATATTTTGTTAAAATAAAAAAATACAATCTATTGATTTTTTTAATAAATCAGAAATACTTTTTATCCGAAATAATTCTACTAGAAAAAAATAAAATATGATCATTATAGAATATAAAGCTTGAAATTCAAACTCATGAACATCGATAAAGTTAAAATAATTTTACATCAATTAATTCATGTATAGACTAGACTTGGTGATACAGTTCATTCATTAAATTTAATCACATGTTTATCTTTTGTCTCATATTTCATCATTATATCTTATATTTTAAAAAATCATCAAATTCATATCCAAGTTATTAATTTTATTATAATGTATTAATTAATCAGACCTGGCAACACATTAAATTAAATAGCGCAAGCGAATAATTGACTGTGTACAAAATATGATTTTTTTCAAAGATTGTGTTGAATTGATAAAAAAGTTTGAGAAAAATTGAGTTTTTTTTAACAAAAGTAGAACTAGTTGAGGGACATTAATTATTATGTTATATGGTTTTTATATGCTGGAAATGCCTTTACGTGTTATATTTCTGTGAATATTAAACCTTCAAGTTGAATTATGTATGTGTAACATCTTTTTTCTAAAATTCTTGGGAGAACATGTTCGCACACGTGGTTGGCTGTTCATCATATTCATTTGGCACTAGAGTAGTGGGAATGCCAAATGTTTTCTGCATTTAAACAAAATTTTATAAAGTTTCTTGCAATCAAACATAATTGATCACAAAGCGATGCCAACAAGAAACTACTATTCCATATACTCATTCATTCATCACCATATGATCGTTAATAAAAAGGAAAAGAAAAGAAAATGAGAAGATAGCATGACGTGTGGTTCTTGTCATGTATATTTGGTAGAAAGGGATTCATGCTTTTCTTTTGAGCTCTTATAGTGATGGGGTATTTGATCTTTTTATGGGGAAAAAGGTTTAGTGTTCCATGCCTAATTCTGTTCATATGCCAACTATTAACGCTTATCTTTTAAGGTATACCACGTTTCAAAACATGAGTGCTTGTTTTGGCTTAAATGCTCCCAATTAAGGTACTTTTTTCTACTCATTTTTGCTTAGAGGTGGAGATAAGGAGACAACCTTACTAAGAGGAGCAAGGAATATTTGAACACCCAGTTTGGTAAAGGATCATGTATGTTTGTGGACAAAGATGACACAGGACCAAGATTGTTGTTTCCGGGAAATATAGAAAGGGACAACATTTCTCTACAAAAAGGGTGTAACTGTAAATTTGTTATCTTAAATGATAAGAATATGTATCGTAAGGAATCTTTTTCAAAGAAAGCGAAAGTGATTTGAAGAAAAAAGAAAATTTAGTTATATCATATATGCTTGTACCTAAAAAGTAAGTTGATAACTGGTATGGGTGTTCCAATATAAATTAAATCATTTTAAACTCTAAAATTTATTCAACAAAACTTTTTTAAAAATGATCAAACCAAAAACCAAAAAAAAGAAACAATTTATTGTTTAGTTTGATTTTTTTATTTGTTATTAGTGTGAAAATTGAAATCAAACAATTTATAATTACCTTTGATTTAATGATTAAGATGTGATATGATAAAATAATATAAAATATGATAGTGTTAATAACGAAAATAATGATAATAGTAATAATGATATCATAATAATAATTATAATAATGATGAGATCACAACAAAAATATGATTACAATAAATAATTATCAATTTAAAGTTTGAAATTATCCGAAACCACTTATATTAGTGGTTTTAATTGATTGTATACTATTCACATTTTAATAGATTAGAAAGTTATTACTAGTTAAAATGATTCATATTTTACGTACCATATGAATCTCTCCCTTCACACACAGATCAGTCACACGACTCATATGAGTTGATTTGTGTTCTTGTAGAGAAGAAGATAAGTGGATCCATTTTTCTTAACTTAGAAAGGTTACATATTTTACGTACGACATGAATTCTATGTCATGATGTCATCTCCCTAATCGATTAAATCTCTTTTCTGGTTATTAACTTGGAAAATGAAGACAAACTTGTCTGTTACAAGTGCTCACAAGTGATGATGTAATTTAGAGGAAATGTGAAGCAGATCGATATTGAAGGGTGAAGGGTGATGCATCCTACGTTATTAATTATTAATTATTAATAACATAAAACAATAAAAAGTGTTCTGTGGAGTGGGCCCCACTCTCTGACGTTTCTTCAACGGTCATTTCATTGGGCTTAGCACATTGGTTTAGTTTTATTTTTTTATGGTTGTAATAAATTAATTTATTTTTAGTTGGTTTTTTATTTTTAAAATTTATATAAAAATAATTAAAATAATTTTTACTTTCTAATTTTATTATTTCATAGACACCGTTTGAAAGTGACTAAAAAAATATATAACATTTTTATAGTTGAATAAAAATATTATATATGTATGGAAAGTTATTATTATTTACATTATTATTTGATTATAAATTATTATATATGTGATAAATTTGATAATTTAATAATATTTATGTTTAAAATATATTAATAATAAATTTTTATTAATTTAGAGTGAAAAAAATTTTGTACTAATAATATATGTAAAGTAAGCTCTTAAAATAAAATAAAAAAATTTCTTCCTTAATTTTCTGGGTGGAACTGCCAATTTAAATGAATCGTTCAATTAAAATTTGGAAGCGAAACACGATCCGTTCAATTAGCCCGTTGAAATGAAATGAATGATATTGCAGATAAGCTCGTCAAATTTCAACGCTCCTGCCGACAATTTTTTTTAATAATAAAGAAGCATTATAATAAGCCCAAATTAAAAAAATATCATTAAAATAATAAAATATACTAATACTATAAAATAATATATTTATTTTAATAAATAAAGTGAATTTAAATTTCTTTTAAGTATAAACAATTAAATTTTAAGGAAAGAAACATAAATCTTAAAAATTAAAAGTAATCATTTTGAATATACAGACAGTTATAATTCAAGAAATTTAAAATAATTACTTTAAAATACAAATAAAATAAAATTTAGAAATAATACGAAATTTAAAAAGAAAATAAGTAAATTTTTTAGAGTAAAATCTATATTTTTTTCAATAAATAAATAAAATAAAATCCATGCCTAACAAAATGTAACAAGCTTAATTATATTTTTTTCTATTTTTTACAATTAAAAATTTAAAAATAATCACACTCATTAACTTTGATAATTTAAAGAGAAAGAGTACAGTACTATCTATGATGAGACTGAAAATATTTTTTGAAAAAAAATCTCACAACGTGTTGTTAGGTCAACAAAAATATGATTAACGAAATAAATACGAAGGGCAAGGGACCAACAATATGACACCACGTTTCCCAGGTTCACAGAATCTTAGGCCAAACTTCGTAGCTTTATCATCTCACCAGCTATCACAAACATTCATTCATTTCATTCACACACACTCAAACCCTATCAAAAGAACAAACCCGAAACAACCCTAATTCAACTCTTCCGATCTGATCACTGCGAGGTGCTTTCTTTCACTCTTTGATCCTCTCTCTTTACCCTTTTTCTCAACCAAAGTTTCGATCTTTTTTTTTTTTTTTTATTGTCCTCTCTGAAAATCTCTATAAATAGAATCTTTTTTGTCTTTCAGTGGAAAATCTGAGAATTGGTCACGATTTTCGCTTTGATTGATTTCCCAGCTCTTCGATCCATTGTGTTTGGTGAGGTTCAGACGATTTATGTATTATTTTTTATAGTTTTGTTGGAACATTAGAAAAAAAGTTTTTTTTCCCCTTTGAAAAGTATTTGTATGGCTATTTTCTTCGGGTGTGGTGAGGGAGTGATGGGTAGATATTGTTTAGAATTTTTACCTTTCCTGAGCTGGGAAATGGGACGGAGGATTTTAAATGATGAGAAACATTGTAGGAAAATGAAAGGAGGAGGAAT
Source organism: Glycine tomentella (assembly GCA_007407185.1). Lineage (NCBI taxonomy): Eukaryota > Viridiplantae > Streptophyta > Magnoliopsida > Fabales > Fabaceae > Glycine > Glycine tomentella. Next base: position 1,221,926 of record PYAF01001061.1, read on the forward strand.
TTTTATTGGTCTTAGGTTTTGTTGATTTTCCTATTTTCTGTGTTTTTTTTTTTTTCATTTGATTTTGTAGGGAAGTGTAACTAGTTGTCTATTAATTTCTGATTCCCTTTTGTGTTTTCAAGATAATAAAAAAACTACTTACCCCGACGCCGAGAGGCTCCATGCTATGCACAGGTAAGAGGGAGGATATTGTACACAGCCTCATCCTGCATATGCAAAGAGACTGTTTTCGGATTCAAACCCATGACTAACAAGTCTGTGTTTTCAAGATGATAATAAAAAAAAAACTTAAGGGGACGTTTGGTAGGAAATAAGTTTTTGGTTATCAGGAGAGAAACTTAATTTTTCATGTTTGACATGCATATGAAAAAAATAACATTCTTGGGAAAAGATGTTTTCCGGGAATGTTTATAGAAAGTTTTCCACAAAAACTTTCTCATGAGGTTTCTCAGATTTTAATGTTTCTTTTACTACAGTAAAAACATCATGTTATTCTTTATTAAATTATATAATGTGGTAAATAATTAAAATAATTGATAAAAATATGTGGATTCTTAGGAAACATATTCAAAGATTCCCAATGGCCTACTTCTCTCCTGCCAGACGCCCCCTTAAAGTGAAAATTTCTGATCTTGGAATTTTTGTATTTTGAATTTTAGGTACTTTTGACTTTATTTTAGCTTACTATCATTTAGTTATTTAGGGTTAGTTGATCGAACTTATCTCCTACCTTGTTACAGCTTGAATTTGAAAGCAAACTAAATACTTTTGAACTTATCATAATAATGGAATTATTAGATGGGGAATGGAAAGGGGAAGAAATTGTGTTTGGAGTGGCTAATGGTAGTTTTTTGACATTGACCATGCAATTATTATCAGAATTTTGTATATGCCTTTTTCCATTTTCTTTTTTAATAACATTGCTTTGGAACATCCTATTTGGGCTCAGTAATTATGAACTTAGTGCATAAATAACATGTAGTGAACTGCTTCTTGTGTGACTGATAATTGATTTTGTATGGTTTTTATTCAACAACATTGCATCTTACTTTCTAATCCTGCATGTTTCAGTAAAAACTAAATGAGCCGGGCACAGGATGCAAACCGATCATTCTTCCCTTTTGGAAATCCTTTTAGGATGATATCACCTAAAGACCCAAAAATTTCTTCACAGCTGTTGTTAATATTACATTCTTTTGAAGCAACTTTGGAAGAGAGGCTGAAAAAACTGATTCCCAAGAGCAAGGATGAGATCATCAGCTTGTCTTGGATGACTTTGGCCATGCAGGCACTTTGTGAGAGTCATAATGACATTAAAACCCTCATAACAGAGCTTGAGCTTCCTGTACATGATTGGGATGAGAAATGGATAGATGTGTACTTAGACATTAGTGTGAAGTTACTAGATATATGCATTGCATTTAGCTCTGAATTGTCACGCCTGAACCAGGGTCATCTTTTACTTCATTGTGCATTGCACAATTTAGGTTCTTCCTCTTCAGAGCAGTATGTTCGGGCATGTTCTTCACTTGATGGTTGGAAACAGCATATTGGTTCTGGAAATCCTAGGATTGAGAAATGTGGCAGCATTTTGGATGATCTTCTGCGGTCACTTGATCTTCCAAAGGTTAAGAAGTCTGCTAAAGGGAAGGTTTTGATGCAAGCTATGTATGGAGTAAAGGTGCAGACAGTATTTGTATGCAGTGTGTTTGCTGCGGCTTTTTCGGGCTCTACAAAGAATATGTCAGATTTGGATGTGGCTGATGTATATTCTTGGGCTCCAACCTTTAAAAGTTTGCAAGATCTTGTAAATGGGGAAATTAGAGTTAGAAGTGGGAGATTTACTATATTGAATGAGTTGGAAGTAGTTGATTCCTCTGTGAAGGAATTATATCCTATCATCCAGGGCGTCGCAGATGCCATTGAGACAGAATCACTTGCGAAGATTGTTGGGGAATTAGGCAGAGCAACAGAGAAGCTTTCACAAGGACTAGATCTTCTTACAAAGGAAGTCGATAGCTTTTTCCAAGTGGTCTTGACCGGTCGTGATGCCTTGCTATCTAGTTTGAGGTCAGGTGCAACTTTCATTGACAGCATTCAGGCGGGTAACAGAGATGCACAAATAGTCAATTGAATGTGTTGCAGCCTAACTCTGGTACATACTGATGGATCTAGGTATTGGTTTTTCTGTTTTATGATTGATGGTTTTCAATCATGTTTGGCTTATTGTATTCAAGTTAGAATGAGTAATAGGTTATATGATTATATTATGTTTCTGAAATGTATGTTTGTGATGTTCTGTGTAATATTATGTGATAAAATTTATATAAGAAAGTTGCTTGTGCTCACAGAAGTTTTTAATTTGCTACCCTATAATTCTTTCTATTTATTAGTTCATGAAACCTCTGCCTTTTCTATTTTGTGATAGAATCATGAAACATAAAATGTGATTGCAGTTTTTCTTTTGGAGGGGTGGGAAGGGGATTGTAATTTCTGCCATTGGTTGTTGATTCTGAACCTGTCTTTTCGTCTGGATTGGGAAGGATTTTAGCCCTGAAACTGGATTAGCAGATTATTTTAGGGCAACTGACAGTTTTTTTTTTTTTTTTTTGTGATTCCATGTAATATGATATGTAGCATTTTAGTATACAATCAAAACTTGATTAAATTTCTTTGAATGTCAAAGACAGCAGAATAAGGGATACATATGGATAAGTCTCAGATTCATTAATGATGCTTTGTTGCTCTGTTCTTGAGCACAGATTTACCAGTTGGTTACATCTAATTTGTTCTCTCATTTTATCTCCTGTTTTCTGAAGTTTATACAAGAAAAAGTGAAAACAGAAAGCAATAAGTTGCTTTTCACTATATAAACTTTTGAATACAGGAAACAAAGTGAAAACAAAATGTTTCTCTAATTAATCGCCCTGAACAATTTTGATTGAATATTATATGATGCAGCACATTGTTAAGTATCACGTATTACTTACCATATTGCATGTGTTTATCATTTGATAATGTGAAACTCACAGATCAGTTGCAACTCCTTGGTATCAACTATCAAGGTGACACATCTGATTCTGATCTCCTGGCACCTCAGCTTGCAGAATTTCTTGCAATGGTCAGTTTGGCAATAATTATGGCTTGCTGCCTTGCATTTCAGATCTGTGAAAAGTGATTTGCTTTTTAGATCTGAAAACTGAAGGGAATTTTTGGTGGACTACACACTCAATTTCTATATCAACTGAGCTGAAGTGATAGAGCTTTGAGCTCTATTGAAGGGATTGGAGACTTGGTCTTGTGAGGTAGATGATCAGTCTCGTCTCCCTTGTTAAGCCCCCCAGAATCTGGGGTGGTAAAGAAACTAAAAATGCGAACCTCTTTACTCAATTGTGATCATGCTTTGAGCTGAGATGAGTGACCCCTGCAAGCTCTGTTAAAGACAGCAGAGACCAAGCTTTGTCAAGACGATGATTTGTATGGATTACACACATTTGCTTTAAGTCCCTCACTCAGTCTGATGAGGTGGTAATGGAAGAACCATGAACCACACAAAACTCGCATGGTGTTGTTTTTGGCAAATTTTTTAATCTTTTATCTTTTCTGGATTTTAGTTATACTTGAATCTTTGCCCTCAGATTAGTTTTAGATGGGAACTCATTTTAATAATGTACGTGTCTTATCTTGGTCAAGTATCAAATTTGTTGCAGAAAGTTGTCAAAGCATAAATTGAGGAGGTAAAAACTGTAATTTTTACATTGTTTACATTTATTTGCTCCTGCCTTTGCAACCTTGTTTACTCGTTTATGCTCCAGTTTTGATGGAACTTTGCAAGTTTACTACTTGCATTGTATGGTAGTATTCTCTGGGGAGTAACATACCATGTTCCTAAAAGCTAAAAAAAAAGGTTTGTGACCATAAATTTTGGAAGATGAAAATTACTTTGTACCCGAAAAATTAGAAGTCAATCAAATTAGTCCTTTTTTCACTTCAATTAAAGGATTAAATTGACTGGCATTTTTATTTTTCAGGGATTAAAATAGTGATTTAAATATTTAAGAAACTAATGTGACTCACCTCATATCTGTCATATCACGCACCAAAATATTGTTTCTCATTTTGTAGATGGTTTCAAGTGGGCTTTCCTTCCATTTTTTCTCATAGTGGGCTTGAATTCCCAAGCCCAGAGTTGTGTTATGCTGTAAAATGGGTTGCTTTGTTGGTATTCTCAAAAGCACAAATCCTCAAAACGAAGGATTGATTACTGAACAGTGAACACTAACAGGACTGACACTTGTAATTTTGTTGGTCACTGAAAGGAAGCACTGATTACTTTGAGTGTGTTTGTGATTTTTTAACTTGATAATTTGTTTGGCCAAAATAAAATTGTACAACAAAATAATTTGGTTTACTAGTTTTATTATTTTATCTAGTAACCTAATTGTCTAAGATTTCACCAAAAAGAAAAAAAAATTGTTTTTGTAACTAACACGCACGTTTCTCTCCTTGTGTTTTGTATCCAATATTGGATGAAACCATATTTTCATGTGAAACCAAGATAAATGCTAATACTTTTTAACGATTTTTCTTTTCTCATTTTCTTTCTTTCTTTGTTTGTTTTAAAACAATCACACCATTTTTTCATGTGTAACCAAGTAAATGCTAATAAAAACTTTATAAAGCTTAAATGAAAGAGTTCACCACATAATATTTAGATATGACGTGATAACGAAGAATTGAAGATTAAGCGTGGGATTTGCACCCACCCACTAGTCAGGACCTTGAGAGCTGCCAGCTAGGAAACTCTATTTCTATTCGTTTTCAAATTCAAAGGGACCAGAAAAAAGAGAATGACAGATAAAGAACAATAGACGAAGATTGACTAGGAAACACTAAATGTCTAAATCCAACTCCAATTCCGTTAATTTGACGAGGATTATATATTTTGGCTCCAACTTTGACTGAATATTGTATATAGCAATGTAATGTCTACGAAGCATGCAAAGGCTTACTTAAAAAAGGTTATCATTCCTTTAAGTTGACTAATTAAACATTGACGATTTAAATTATTATTATTACATAGGAGTATAATAATTATGCATTATAATTAAATTCCTATTTTTACACCCTATATCCTACACCACGTGTAGACGGGTGAAAATTCCTTTTGGTCTACCCCTACTATTCCTTTGTCTTTGTTATTTTTTTACACCAATTGATAATTTGGAGTTTTGGACAATGGCATGTTCATATGGAAATCGGCATTTATAAACTAATTATTGGATTTGATCAGTAATGAAGCATTTGACGTGTCTCATTCCACAAAATTGCTAGAGAAAGAGGCTGAAAAATCTGATGATCATTTCTTACTTACACATTTCCTTTTGATACAACTTGTAGTTGTTGGTTGGTCTAATTCCAAACAACTTGACTTCATCATTTTGGTGGGTCATAGTCGTCGCCCTAACTTGTAAAGCGTAGACGCTCTTTTTTTTTTTTTATATCCGTTCTTAAAAAGAAACATGAGGGGAAATTTTGTGCAATTTTTATGAAGTAATTTTAATCACAATTGATAAACATAATTGTCAAGGATCGTGTTTAAACAATTTTAATGTGTTTGTTAATGTAAAAGAACACATTTGTATAATAATTTTACATTTTTTGTAGAAGTATACTAGACCTTATTAGAGCATAAGGAAGTTTCACCATTAAAGAGATCTCAACTAGAAAACTCAAAAAGATAAGGAGAAAGACAAGGCCTAAGGAAGTTCCACAATTATAATAATACTTAAAATAAAACACACACAAAGAAAAAGGAGAAAGAAAGCAAAAAATGATTGTTTCATTAGGGGAGCTATATCATAATCCTATTATAAACTTGCAAGCAAAAGTTACGCTCGAGTTAAACTTATCGGACTATATATTTTAAAAAGTTTAAATTAAAACAAAGGTGCTTAAAATTAAAAAGAAAGAAATTTATACTTAAATAAAAAAGAATTTAAATTTCAAATTCCTTTAAAAAAAAGAATTAAGAATAAAAAATATTTACCATAAAATATAAAATAAAAATTAAGATAGTAATATAATATAAAAATAAATAATTCAAAATTTATAATTTTATTATTAACATATAATCTGTTGGAAACTTGGAATGGAGTTTTTTTTTTTTACCAATTTTTCATTTTCTTCATTCGTGAACAATTTTCAACATTAACTTTGTCATCTTTAATTCTACTTTTTATTTAGTTGAAAATTGAAAGTAAAAGTAAACAAAATAATTTGATCCAAAAGGAAAACAAAAAAATAAAAAAAACTACATCAACTTGAGTTCCCCTTCCCAAAATGAAAACCTATTATCAAATGTCAAAACAAAATGAGTAAAAAAAAAAAATGAAAAAGAAGTCCAAAATCACACTAAAAATTTAGAGATAGCATTAGCATGAGAATAAAAATTAACAAAAGCTCCAAAAAGTGCTACATCTTCTCGGGTTCACACGAGCTTTTCTAGTTCAAAAGGCTAACTTAAATCTTCAACACAAACACGGCTTATGTAGGCAACGAAAAACACGCCTAATCTTACTCCCTTGTTATATCCTCGTTTTCTCTCTCTAACCCAAACGAAAATGCCAACGACTTTTACTACTCTAACCGACACGTTCCATGTAAATTCAGCACACCCCTACTTCACCAATTTAGCTCCTTTCTCATAAAAATCCTTGCTTTCTCTGTTGGGTCTGTTATATTTTTATCTTCTGGTTTTGAATCATTTAGCACCAGACAGACATGGCTCTTGAGTCTGCTCCTGCTTCAGCTGACATCAGAGGAGTTTACACTCATGGTGGACGCTATGTTCAGTACAATATCTATGGTAACCTCTTTGAGGTCTCTAGGAAGTATGTTCCTCCTATTCGCCCTGTGGGAAGAGGAGCATATGGTATTGTTTGGTAAGGAAGAAACTTTTTTGTGGGGTTGAGTTTTTGTTTTGGGTGAATTCATTTGTTTTCTGTGTTGTTTTTGTTGTTTGTGAGGCTGTTTTGGGGATAAAGGGTTGCTCTTCTTTTAGCTATGCATGCATTGCTTGCATCTTGGGAGAAATTTTTGTATGGGTCCTGACCAATTTTCATGTGATATGTAACCATGTTTTTCAATTTACCAGAAAGAATTAATAAAAACTTGGCTATGTGTTACTTAGAAAATTTTCAGGACCATACAATAATTTCTCATCTTTTGGGGGTTTGGAACTCTTGGCTTCGAAAGCAAGGAAGTGGTTGCTGGTGGTGGTCGAAGGCCTTTTTGTTGATTTTGGATTTGATGTTTGAATGTTAGGGGAAGTTCTGAATCATAGGTGATTCTTTATTCGAAGTAGATGTTTGGCATGGATCTGTTATTTATGTGAATGGGGGATTGAAGTGATTTTGAAAATTTAGTATTTTTTCTTCAATGCTTTTAATACGGGATTGATGTAATTTCTGAGCTGAATGTGGGCTATTGTGCTAAGCTGATTGAGTTTCTTGAGTTAGAAATATAGTCTTTGTGATTATTGTTTGGGTTTGATTGATTGGAGTAGAGTAATTGAAAGAGAATCAAGTTTTAGTCTTGTGGGTCTATTTAATCATGTATTCATATCTAGCTTCATGCGTTTCGGATTCTGCCTCAGATTATCTTGTTATAGAGCTTAATTTACATTTGGCTGAAGCTACCCGAGTGTGATGGCCGGGCTGTTAGAATTTGATGTACTTATTGGCACTGCAAATAACACAATCCTCATGATTTTCAGACTCATTAAACTGAAGATAATTTGTATTTTGTGGATGGTTTATTGAATTTGGTGTGTTAGGCAATGACCTGTACTCATTAATATGGTTTTAGTTCTGTTATCAACAATGTGAGGGACAATGTTGGTTTTTCATTTTCCTTCAGTGCTGCTGTAAATGCAGAGACACGTGAAGAAGTTGCCATTAAGAAGGTTGGAAATGCATTTGACAACAGAATAGATGCCAAAAGGACCCTACGAGAAATTAAACTTCTTCGGCACATGGATCATGAAAATGTAATTTAAATAAAATTTTTACTCACGTTCTCATATCTAAACCTTGTTTCCCCCATTTGTGTTGCTTAATTATTCATTTATTTTTTATACTTTTTATTTTTTATCTTACTTTTTTTGTTCTCAAATTTGGATATTAAGGGAGTGCTCTATGTAGCAGTATGGACTTTCATGTTTGACTTATTGTTGCCTAATATTTTGATTTCTTCTTTGTTTCTACTTCTTATTTTTTGGTTGTATCTGTCACACTGCAACTGTAGGCAAATTTTCCATAATTCACTAGTGATGAAGGTCCTTTCAAGCATAATCCTTTTGTTTGGCTCAAATTGGACATTTGCTTCAGTTCTCATAAACATATCTATAATTTGGTAGAAGTACTAATTGATATACTTTTGGTAACGCTTTCTATTGTGATAAATTCAAAACTCTTGAAAATTGCAACATATCAAAATATCTCTTCTGTGTATTTTGGCTTATGTTTTTAACCGATATCAAGATACATTGATAGAATAGAACTTTTACCTTTTGATATATTTACATTATATAATATATGTTTTTGATTATCATGTTTTTGGCTTACTCAGAAATTTATACCCTTCATAATATTTTATATCTAATTTTTCGAAAAAAGTTTTCTTCTTTTGTTTTCTAATTAGTATATTGTTAAACACGCATTTTGTGAGCCAGCATATATTAAGAGTTGGTATTGGTGTTATATTTTCACTTTGTTTCATGGGAGCTTCCTGATTGGATTTTAATTCTACAATCATTATTAGAATTCAATTTGAAACAAGGCTGCTCACTTACCAATTACTTCTCTAATGCAGGTGATAGCCCTTAAAGACATTATACGACCACCACAGAGGGATAACTTCAATGATGTGTACATTGTTTATGAGTTAATGGATACTGATCTGCATCAAATAATTCGATCCAATCAACAATTGACTGATGATCATTGTCGGGTTAGCACTATAACCATTTCTTTTTGCATAGGCCTTTTAAATTTAATGTCTACCATATTGAAAGATCTCTGGATTATTCTTCTTTTTAGTATTATCGCCAAACTGAAGCTCAAAAATATGTCTGAATTAGCTTAATCAAAATTCCCAAGAGCTTTTGGCAGTTTTGAATTTTCTTATTTACTGTTTGGAATCTCCTTGGGCTCTCACCTTTTTGTTTTGAATTAAAACCGTACTCATCATACATTGGTTTATATAACCAAAGATCACAGTGACTGATAAAATACATTTTCCAGTATTTTCTTTATCAGTTGCTACGAGGACTCAAATATGTACACTCAGCAAATGTTCTGCACCGTGATCTAAAGCCTAGCAACTTGCTACTGAATGCCAACTGTGATCTTAAGATTGCAGACTTTGGTCTCGCTAGAACTACATCTGAGACTGATTTCATGACTGAGTATGTGGTTACTCGGTGGTATCGAGCTCCAGAGTTACTTCTTAATTGCTCAGAATATACTGCCGCTATCGATATATGGTCCGTGGGTTGCATCCTTGGTGAAATCATAACAAGACAACCCCTATTTCCAGGGAAAGATTATGTTCATCAGCTCAGGCTGATTACGGAGGTATTAGCTAGCTAGAAATCCTTAATGATACTTTATTACTTTTACATCTGGTTCCTGAATTGAAACATGCTTTCGTTTATTTTTATTTTAATTTTATAGATTAGAATGTTGGATCCACATGCAATTAAATAGAATGAGAGAAATTCTGTGTTGACCTTTAATTCAGGACAGAGAAGGCACAGAATTCAATGGATCAAAGTTAGGGTTTTGTTGCGAGAATTAAGGGTAAAAATTAGTGAAATTTCATTAAAAAGAATTAGTCAAACTGAAGAGGCATATGTGATATGTGGGGGATTGATGGTCTGCAAGCAAAAGATTAAGGGTTAAAGAATTATCAGGCACTCAAAGAATAATACTCTTAAGGGCTGAGATTTGATTGTTATTTTAAGTATCCATAAAGACAAGTAAAGACAGCTGTAGAAATTGAGAATCTCCCCCAGTGTCATTAGGTTTTCACACCTAAGAGAAAGACACTCATTATCAGTTCATCACAACATTAATGGCTAGGGTGTTTACCTAAAAAAAAAATTCTTCACTTACTCTAAACCAAAAACTAAGAACTTAAATGCATGGGGGGAGGGTAGGTTATGCATTTCCCCCTATAGATTGCAACTTCTTTCTTATTTTCATACTAAGTCTCCATGTTTAAAAAATGATATAATTTTTGACAAATTTTCCTTTTAAAAAGCTCATAGGCTCACCTGATGACAATAGCCTTGGATTTCTACGAAGTGATAATGCTCGTAGATATGTGAGACAGCTTCCACAATTTCCAAGGCAACAATTTGCTACTAGATTTCCAAGTATGTCTCCTGGTGCTGTTGATTTGTTAGAGAAGATGCTTGTCTTTGATCCAAATAGGCGCATTACAGGTAAAATGACATAATTTTTCTTTTTCTTTTTGGTACAATCTTTGTAATGTTATTTTGTAAATTTCCCTTTTAAATCCATTTATAGTTTGCTGACCTCTGCAAATTTCTTAAGTTAGAACAACTAAATCAATGACGAGGTTGTTATTGGTTAAATGGGTATACTCAGTTGCTTCTATCTGTAGTTTGTATTTCATCCTGTTCAAGTATGCTTACCATGATTAACTTGCTATACCAAGCTCACAAAGTTGTAGCTGAAATCTGAATATGAAAGGAAACTGTATTGGTCTCTGATAACATTGAATACTAAATGTTGGTTACAATGAAAATAATAACAATCAAAACCTTTTCCCACTATATGGGGTTGGTAACATGAATCAAATTATGCCACAGTGTTTTGTCCAAGACCAATTCCTCAGTGAGGCCATTTAATTCTGTCCATATCCTAAACGTTGGTTACAATTCAAACTAATTGGTATCAAAAGCAAAATTTTCATCTCAATTATGTATTTATTTTCTTAGTTTCTATTAATTTAAAAATGTTAAAAAATTACTATATCCAAGAGACTGTTAACTGCTTGTGATATGGTTGACCATTTGGTCAAGATTCTATTGTTTCTTGAATGTTGACAATATATCTGCAGTAATCTTTTATAGTCATTGGATTTTCTTTTTGTATTTATTTTTGTTGGATAATTTCCGCTTTAATGCTTGGCCCAAATCCCTATGCACTGAAAAAGGGGAATATTTGACTTGAGCCCAATTTCCAAGGTGCTGACCTCGGCCTATTCTAGTTTAGGGTGCTGAAATCCCTAAACCTAATTCCTCTCTATAAATATGACATTTATAGATGGAGGCAGATATATTGAGGGAGGCTGAGTATCACAGAAATTGAGAGATTGAACGTGAGAGTGACTCCGAATTTGAGAGCCTCAAGAGACATTCTTGAGTGTCAATTTGAGCAAGTTTGCATGCTTTACATTTGAGAGATTCCTAGAGAGAGTTTGAGTGAAACACTCTAGGTTCGTTTGATTATCACCATTGTTGAAAGGTTGAGTGAGCCACCAACATGGCGTAGTTTGATCCTCTGTAATCAGTTACTGTTATAGTGGATATTTGATTCTGGACTTGGTCCTGTGGGTTTTTCCTCTTCACGTTGAAAAAGGTTTTTTCCCACGTAAAGCTATTTTGATTGTGTGTTCTTCTCCATCTCTGTTCTCGCGTTTTTTGATCTGTTTATGTTTCCGCATTTTGGTTTGATCGTGTTTGAGGGTATTGTGAGCGCACTCTGATTTTACCCAACAATTTTTATTAATTGTATGTTACTTATGATGCTTTGCAGTTAAAGAAGCTCTGTGTCACCCATACTTGGCACCTCTTCATGATATTAATGAGGAACCTGTTTGCGTTAGACCTTTCAGTTTTGATTCTGAGCAACCATCTTTCACTGAAGAAGATATCAAGGAACTCATCTGGAGAGAATCTGTGCTACTTAATCCTGATCCACCTATTTATTGAGATTTTGCATATGTGCATAGTGAAAATAGACTGGATTACAACACTACCGAGGAGTTGTTGGTTCTCTACAGAAGTAATTAACATATTGGATATACTGAGATTTTTTTGGTAAATTATATTTGAGATTTAATGAGGTTTTGTGAGGTGTCTTTCATTTGATTATTATTTAACATTCTTGGATAATTTTATTGTTGAGATGTACAATTGGAGTAATCAGATGCCAATCAGTATTACTTTTTAAGGTTTCAGCAGGAATATCCACGGGCTCTAGCTCCTTGTTGCTTGTTGGTGTATTTCTATCCTTCAGCTTAGACTAGGACAAACACTTTAGTGCAGTTAACTGATTCTGTCAGTTTCTCCATCCTTTAGAATGTAGACATACAAATATTATTACAAGACACTATGGATCCAATTACAAGTATGGGACTTGAGTCCTATAGTGAAAGTATGAGATTCTAGTGTAGGTTTTATATGATTTTGGGCTTTTCAATTATGACAACTATATTGTGTGGTGTAGTTCTCTCAAGGTTCTTATGAGAAAATTTTCATTTGTGGGGACCAACATTATCCCGTTGTATGACATAAAATGTAACAGTTTGTTAGTGTTTGGAAATGTTTTCAGAAAATACCTTGGCTTGCTCAACTGTCATGATCACTCTTTGTAGTTCGTAGCCTTTTCAGTTTTGTGCTTAATTTGAATGAATAAGCATGGGATACTCACAGCAAGACTTAACCAGTAAATTTTGATTAATATTAGCTATGAAACTTGTAGCAGCATCAAGCCACCAAGTTCCACAAACGAGAGAAGAAAAGAAAACCCTTCCATTTCTATAATCTGAAACACCATTCATTTCTCAACTTGAGAAATGTTTTCTTCATAATATGAGAAGGACTATTCCTAAAACAATAACTTACATAAACTACTACACTCCAGCATATGTCATGGTGGTAGTACATTTCTTAAGCTCCACTATGTCAATAGGTAGATTATCTGCTGGGAAATCACATGCGGTGATCTTCTCTGGCCCTTGATCAGGTAACAGACCACAAGGTGGAGGGGTCACCCCGCTCGTCATCCCTTCAATATCAGTGCAGGTCCAAGGCTGCTTCTTGGCCTTGGCTGCCATCCTTAGTGTCACATTTGCAATGCAGATTCCTGTAAAGGGGTCATTGGAGATTCCTTGAAACCTAGCAGCAATGGTCACATTTTCAGCCACAACATCTCTATAGTTGATATTTTTGATCTCGGGCAAGGCATTAGGGTCATAGTGGCCATCAGCATGTGAGTTATAGTCACCAGTCATCTTAAATGCCCATTTCATAGTATGCAAGGTCATTCTCTTCACATATATGTCCTTCACATACCCTCCTCTCCCTACTGCTGTCTTGATTCTGACACCTGATTCTGTTTGGATTGCTGTGATGTCCTCAGCTCTCACATCTTGGATTCCACCTGACATCTCACTTCCCAAGGCAATGGTTGCACTGTATGGTGAAATGCATGTTAGCCTTCTTATCACTAGCTGTTTGGTGGGCCATCCAAATTTTATGCCATACTCATCCCATCCACTCTTAACAGCCACACAGTCATCCCCAGAAACTATATAGCAATCTTCAATTCTTACATTTGTGCAAGAATCTGTTAAGAAAAAAAACAAAAGAGAAAGAAACATAGGTAGAGCAAATATTCGCAATTCAAATCAAACTTTTATTCTTTGGTTACATTGTATCTATACATTGTTCTATATTTGAAGAATCTGAAGTTGATCATGAAATACTGACCTGGGTTGATGCCATCAGTGTTTGGAGATGTGACAGGAGCATAAATGGTGATGCCTTGCACAATAATATTGCTGCATAGTATCGAATCATTTGTTATTATAATATTAAAAAACAATAAGAGAGTAAAGTAGCTATATCAGTATATCTAATGACATTTTTTATAAGACTTTAATACAAATGAAGTGGGATTACCTGCTGTAAACTGGATGAACATTCCATGATGGGGAATTGAGTAGAGTTAGATTTGAGATTTGAATGTTGTCTGAGAACATTAATTCAATCAGGTAAGGGCGAGTGTACTTCAACTTTTTCCTGTGAAATTGCTGCCACCAAAACTCACCCTGACCATCTATGGTGCCATTTTCACCTGTTAACAAAAGGGTCATGATTGATATCATTTATCTATTATTATAATAATAATAAGAGTTTAATATATATGTATTATCAATGTAAGTTTTTATGTTGTCAATACAATAAAAATATTATAACTTTATGAAGTTAACAAACTTACTATATATTATGTATAGTGATTTGTAATTAAATGACATCATAAAAAAATTATAGATTCTCATTGCATATATTATTTATTAATTTATATTATAGGTGAGTAAGTAAATTTTGGTAATTAGAACTGAAACAACCTTTGGATACATACAACTGAAACTATTTGCCCCTTTACCTGTGACAATAACATCAGTGAGGTTTGTTCCAAATATGAGGCTTGTGAATCTTCCAGCTGGTGCGTCTCTTCCTCTACCATATGATGGGAGGGGTTCAAGCACAGGCCACTCAGTTATATCCTAAACCATTTCATTAATTCAATAAAAGAAAAAGAGTTGGCAGTAGTATACATGAAAGTGCCAAAAATGTGTCACACTTGGAACCGTTCTTCTAGATAACACAAGACAAGTGTGTAATGGACCACTCTATGGCACTCTTAAAATTGTTGTCTGGATGTGGGAATAGACCAAAAGTGGCCAGGGTAAAGAGGTGGTTATGGGGGTCATTGGACTTTTGTGTATTGTTGAATTATTTAAGAATATTGCTCTCATGAACCTAATATTGCTCTCATATGCTCGGTAGAAAGCGGGGAATCTTGTGACACATTCTTTGCATTTCATTTATTGGACATCTTCCTTGTATTTAACTCACGTGAACCCCTTTAAAATTCTCTATTTCCATATTAAAAAATGAGTCATGGGTTTATGACAGTGACTAATAGTGGGGAAATTACTGTATTGTTTAGAACTGCGTCTATAATCAATCTTTAAGTAATGCGCAATTAAAATTTTCAATTTATACTAAAAAGTTAATAAACTTCAGCTAACGTGAAAATTGACCGGAATCATGAACATGTAATAATTTCTCGATAACAAGAGGCTTGATACTTTTTGATGAATTAAAGATTTTGGGGAAAAAAAATCAAAGAATACTGTTTGATTTTCTTCCAATTAAATCTCTTAAATGTCTGTATCATGCAACAAAATTGATGAAATCATATAGCATCTCTTAATGTATTTCATATCCTGTTTTGATCTGTCATCAGACTTTGGAAACAGTTCTAGCAAGATACTGGCAAAAGGAAAGGTACAAGAACAGGCAGATGAAGCCATGTGATTGGTACAGTAACACTTTCTTAAAAACCAGAGTCAGTAGAAAAAGAATCAAGAAAATATTTTGGTTCTACTTTCAAAGGCTTGTGAGCAATAATAACACTTTGAAAATTCAAAAGCTGGACAGCAGTTATGTGAGAGACTTTATTTTAATGTTCAAAAACAAAAAAAAAAAAAAATTCTGACAGATGGAAGTCTCTGATCACACACTATGCCTTAAAACCTCATATCTGTGGTTAATTTGTCATCAAAGGAGTAGAAATGAGATACCTGAGAAGCAAGCAGAACAGCATCTTTGTCAAGATAGAGGGTGAAGTGACTAGTGAGGCTGAAGCTACCAGTGAGCCATTTTCCTGCAGGAACATAGAGCTGAGAGCCACCTTCAGAAGCATACTGACTCAGGTGACTTATTGCAGACTGAAATGCCTTTGTGTTGGATGTTTTTCCATCCCCAACACCACCAAAATCTGTCAATGCAGCACTGTGAGCTCTGCAGTTTATAGCATTGTACTCCAAGGAAGTGGTCACAACTTTGGCTTTTCTGCTTTCTACTCTCTCTGAACTCAGCAGTGCAACCAAAAGGATTGCAAAAAATGTTCTAATCACCTGCAAAAACAACACATCCATGAAAATAAATTTGTTAGAAAATGAAGCTACTAGTATTTTCGCTAAAGTAGTGTATATATTAAGAACAGAATGTGAGAATATTACTTAAGAGTGGATAGAGTAAAAAAGGAGGAAAAAGGGTCTCACGTGTATCCTCGTGTGAGTTTTCCACAAGAGCTCCATTATAAGAAAAAGAACCTTGGAATTTTAGGTATGAGTGGAGAGTGAAGCTATGACAGTTATTTATAGTGGAACTTAAGTTATGGCCACTAGGTTCATTGGTTTCTAAAACATAAAAATAGTCTAAACTAGACAAATTTCTTTTGTTTTTCTTGAAGCAAAAAACCATACCAGCCCTGTATGTACTTAGAGATTGCTATTTTTATGGGTAAAAATTAAGTAATTGTCTTTAGTAGAGGAATACTTATTTTTTATCCTTAATTTCAATTTTGGCATTGGAGTTGTTTTTGACATCATTCGTTCCACAAAATTGAGTGAATGCTTATTTTCTTTTCTTTATACTTTGAAGGATTTTCATAAACAGAACATGTTAAGGAAAATTCAAGTAGCTATTCTGTGAATTATGAACCCTTCATTTATTTGTTTAGAATCTATCTTTTGCTTTCGTTTATGCTTTCTTTATTTAGTAATTGATGAAGCGTTTAGTAACCAATTTTTTTGGTCTCAGATATTTGTTAGAATTTATCTATATTCTATTACTGAAATTTCAAATGAATCTTAAAACTGTTTAATTCCCAGCTTGGAATCTTTAGGCAAACTTTCTTGGTCTCATATCTAACACAATTAACCTTCAAAGTTTTGGTCTATGAAGTGTTTATACGAAGGCTCGAGAAAAATTAGGTATGTTGAATTTGCATCTTCACTCGTGATCTATCAAATCCATGCCTCATCCCATCATCTCTGCCGTCACATTGGTCACGAGATGTTAACCGCAAATGGTCATTATTTTACATGGTAGAATTTCATTTTCTTATCTTATTATATATTGTGCCCACATGTTCTTAGTCTACACTTCATACATTTATGTTAAACGTATAGTATAAATGTTGTGACTCCATACAATTGTAGAGTTATCTGCATCTGGGGTTGTTGGCAGATGTAGGACTGTGTAGGATTAAGAGAAATTTAGACTATAGTTCAACCATAACTAAAAAAATTTCCTGCTCTAATGTAACTTAAAATGGACACTAAATAAACATTGAAACAAGAAATAAAAAAGAGCAAATTTTTAACATGAAAAACCTTTTAACATGAGGAAAAAAATCACTAAACCTACTTCAGAAAAGAATCTCTACTATATAATAGGATAGCAATATAAAGATGCCTTTCATAAGAAACCTATTGTTAAGTTTTCTTTTTCTTGTTCTTCTTTTGTAGGCTTTCTGTTTCTCGCTCTTACTAATTAAGAGTCTTGTCACTCCGAGACAGTTTATTTTATTTTATTTTTTTAAAAGAAGGATGATTAATGGGTTCATGTGGTTACTACTTCAAACTTTGAATTAGGGATTCAATGTTTAATATACAAAACTTAACAGAGTTATTGTATTAATATTTAATTTTGTTTGGTAATTTAAATTATAATCTTAACAAAAGAAAACAAAATATTTTTATGATAAAAAAAATTTGAACATTATAATCAAAATTTAAGAAATAACTATTCAGTCAACTTTTTTTTCTATTTTATTACCAATACTAATTAATCTAAATTAAAAAGGAATTATTAAAATGATTTTATATTCATTTTGTATTTTTATTAAGAAATCATTTTATACAACTCAAACTAAATAAATAATAAAATTACTTTACATATACTTATCTAACCACAATGTATTATACAGAATCAATAATAATAATAATTGATTATATATATATATTCAACTAATAAAATAATATCTAAAATCTAAAATTTATAGAGAAATTGTGTTGAATTATAGTTAGATAAATTTGTTTAAACTTTAAAAAAGTAACTTGTTTCTTAAAATAAATAAAAATTATTTAAAAAATAATTTAAACAAATAGATTATAAAATAGAAAGTTATTATTTTTTATTTCAATGAATAAATTTATCTAAATGAGATGGGACCAAATGGGTCCAGAAGGTTTCACTTTATTGGAGTTCTCACTTTTTGGTATTTGGTCTCGTGAGTGTCCCTCAACCCGACCCTTGCCGACCCACTTCACGGGTGGACAAATCCAATGCCCGTCTCAATCTCAATTCTCAGCACCACCTCTTTGTGCTTCACCCGCAAAGTCAATTTCAAACAAAATTACTAAATCCCCACCACGTAATGTATGGGATTAGGTTGAAAAAGACAGAAATAAAGAGATTTTTTCTTTTAAAAAAAATGTGATAAGTAACACGAAAAAAAGAGTAAAAATTAGGACATATATATATATATATATAATTGGGTCACGTTTATGAAAACTATCCTAAAGTCACACGGAGATAAAAAGAAAATTATTTGTAAAATGTCAAGAATCAACAAGAAAGGATGTGGAGTTAGCATTTGGTGTGCTCAAATCTCGACTTATAATTATATGTGGTTTATCGTGTGCTTAAGACATGAATATGATGACATGTGATTGTTGAAGATGAAGGGATTTCAAATATTTAGGTATCTCATGATGCTCCTTCCAACTTTGCTACATACATGTAGACAAATATTTTATATATACAAGAGAAATTCATCAACAATTTCAAACAGATTCGATAGAGCATATTTGGGAACGTTTCGGTAACAAAAATGGTGAAATTTAGTTTTTTTCTTGTCAATGCCAATGTTTGTATTTTTTTTACTGTTATGTATTAATAGTAAGTTGAAATTATCGCAATAAATAAAAATTTAAATTATTAATATTTTTTCTATTTCTTAATATTTATATTATTTATTTCATAAGTAACATTTATATAATTAATTACTTTTATTTATTTCTAATTAAATTTTAAAAGGTGAAATATATTGTGGGATAGTGTCTAAGAATTAAAAATGGACTGTACCTTAGTAGTTGCCATCACCGCATACCCTTTCTGTCTTTTTTTGTGCTTCTTGTTCAACCTCAAAGCCATTTCCATCACCGTTCATTCTTCTTCCTTTCCTCCTCCTTCAACAACCCTTCCAAGGAAGCCTTCGACTTCGAATACATCCCCGTCCACAATGATATCAAGAGCATGGTTGCATTTGTGATTGCTTTCGAGGATGCACTTCTATTCAAGCTTCCCTCCAAGGGGGGCAAACAGGGGTCTTTCCCCCTCTCTTTGGAACCTTTGTGTATATATGAGGAAAAAAAATTAAAATTTAAAAAATACGAATAAAGAAAAATATATAAGAAACATATATTTTTGAGTTAATATTTTCTTTAAATTTGTCTAATAGTAGATTATATTGCTAATTTTATCCATAAATTCAATAATAAATATTTTTCTAAATTTATTATTTATTAAATGATTATTATTAGAAATTAAATATTTAAATAATTATGTAAAAAAAATTACTCCCCTTTTATACATTCTTGGATTCGTCCTGTTGACCACTTAGGGAAACTGGGGGAATGGTTTGACAAAAAAATAGGATTATATATCCTTGTTTTTTTTCACGCATATTGAAGATATTAATAAATACAGGAAATATAATACTAATACTAATTTTACATAACTAACTTTACTACTCGTTATATTAAAGAGTTAAAGAATATTAGTTAAAAAAAGTAACTAATACAATATTATAATAAAAAGTTAAGATAACATTTATTTTAAGATTTACTTTTTCTTCTTATATAACATTTATTATAAAATGGGGAGAGTAATTAGTTTAGTTTTGAACAAATAAAAATATGTTTGTATGTAGATCGAGGTATACAATAATTGAATTTTGGATGAGTGATTAAATGAACTTTGATAAATCAAGAAAGTCTAATTTAATTAATTAAATGAAAAGTATAAATTATTATAAATTAAACTTTTGATATATCTGTATTTAATTTTGACCGATAAAACAAAATGAACATGTATTCAATTCTGAACGATAAAATATTTATATTTATCTCTTTCTTCATACAACATCATAATTTTTATTTATCTCTCTCTTTATACCACATCATAATACGTAAATATTTATATTTTTTTTTCTCTTTTATCTTTCTTTCACTAGGTATATAATGACACATATAGGATGTCCATCAATACTTTTACTTTCAGAAATTTGTTTTTGGGAAGATGATATTTTTGAAAGGCAATTGTTATTTTCACTTTCCCTCTTTACTCTTACACTCCCCTTTTCTTTCTTTCTAAAATACCCTTGTAAATTCACACTCCCCCTCATCACTTTATCCCTCACGTGTCTCCCTTGCAGCACCTAATATCAGGTATAGCAAATAAAACAAAGCTAAACTGCATACAAGACAATCCATCCACCTAGCAATCATTGATACATCACAATTGCTATTCACCCTTACCAACGAAATTTAGATGAAATAATATGCACCCAACCACCCATAATAGGCAAACGAAACAAAAAGAACATCGCCACGTCCCTTTTGTGCATAATAAAATTCCACGAATTATAGGCACCCTTTGTAAGTACTTGCTTCTTTTGAAAAAAACATTGCCCGCAAGTGAAACAATGCCAGTTCAAACCCAACACCTGCTCACAAAAAAGATGTTTCAAATTAGGGGAAAGGGACAATTGAAAAGAGAAGGATCTGATAGTAAGTGACATGAAATGATCAATAACGAGTAGAAAGAATGTTATAAGTAATGAGAAAGATAGGAGAGAATAAAACTCAAATAGAAAGGTATTTGTTGGAGTTATGATGCAATTGCAGATAAGGGGAGTGTGTGTTTTGCTAAAGAAAGTGAGAGAGAGATGAAGGAGTGTACATTTACATTTCAATAGGGTATTTTAGGAAAATAAAAAGAAAAGGAGAGTGTATTAATAAAGAGGAATAGTGAAAATAACAATTGCCTTTCGAAAAAATAAATGCAACATGAGGTATATTAGTAATAAATGGATGTGTATATAACAATTGCTATTATTTTTGGGCTTTACCAAGACCCAATACTCCTACTTCCCCGGTTTTGTGCAGAAGCAAAAAAAAATAAAAATGAATGAATGGTATGCGTTGGTTGGGGACCCTAAATTACGAACCGGAAATAAAAAACAAAAGGACATCGCAATTAGTCGCATTATCACTGTTTAATCTTACCACTTGAACATGATTGGGAATCCATTATTTAGTAGAATTAATTTTCTAAAGTTATCTAATGAAATTAACAATAAGGGGTAGAGGGGATGCATCAAGTTTTTGTGATTTATTTGAAATAAAAATTTCTCTCAACTGAAGAATAAAAGGTAATAAATGAGTAATTTGTGGAGCTGTTTTTTCCATGATACTTTAGATGAACTTAATGAAGTGAAAAATTAAGAGTTAATTTTTAGATAGAACAAGTATGTAGTCTGTGCAATTCACGGATTTTTCTATCTTCAGGTCAAATTTATATACTCCCCTCGTTCCAAAATAATAATTTTCTTACATTATTTTATACAAACAAAAAATAGATAAAAAAGAATAATTATTTTATAAAATCAATATTTTATAATCATTAATTCAATTATAGATTAAAAAGTTAAAATGACAATTATTTTAATATCATTATAATGGGATGGAAGGAATATAATTTAAATTCCCCAAAACAAAAGGAGTATAATATAAATCGAAATGAAAAAAAAAAAAAAAAGATTGTTAGTGAATAATGTTAAAATGACATATCTTAAGAAGAATACCATTATTATCCTGAATTACTCTCTACTTTTTGGTGAATTTTGGGTGGCTGATATAAACGTGGTAGACTGGTATAGTGGCGATCATAACTATAATGATATTATAAATAAAACAAACAACCTTGAATTTTATGTAGGACTGACCATGTCACATTTGGAGTTGCTTAAACTAAAGCTAATCAAACGATTTAGTTACAATGAATAGAGAAGATAAATTGTTCGTTGAGACCAATAATAATAATAACGTCACAGGGTGCTGAAAATTCAACGCAAACTTTAATGCGTTGATTTTTCTGTATTTGACTTTCTAGAATCAAATGGTGTTTCCATGGCATGTTTTAAAATCAACACTATATAATTCAATTAGATACAGGGACTAGCTGGTGGTGATGATGGAACGAGCATGCAAATATGCATTGCATGTGACATGCTCGCTAACTCATGACCTAGCTGGCAGGACTTTCCGTGTAATACTTAAAATCAATTAGTTACTAGTACATTTTTTTTTATTATTATTGTCATTTCGAGATTTTTTTTTCTTTTTGAATGATTACTATTTTTCATTATTTTAATTATGTAATTTGGTTCATTTACTAAATTAACATTAAATGTTTAATGAAAATGGTGATGTGACATTCTATTTTTATGTTGATGTAACTGTAACATTAGCATTTTATTAAATATTAGACGTCACATTAATGGCTAAATTACAACTATGTAATCAAAACAGTAAGAATTAAATTGATGGAAAAAAGAATAAGACACCATATTTGCAATATTAGAAGACCACAACAAAAGTTCAATTAACTCAATATTAGAGTAAATTAAATTAAAAAAAATATAAGAATACTCGTATGTGCGTATAAGAATACTTCTTTATTTAGCCACCTCCATTAATCCGACTCGAAAAACCTTATAAAGAAACCTTTGTGGTCAAAAAACTGGATCCATAATCGCTTCCGGTCCTAAAACTTCAAACACTAGCCAGCATGAGACACCACCCAAGATTACCATTAAACAAAACCAAGTAATCCTCCCAACACTGGATCAGTTGATGAGTAGGTAGAATAATTTTGAAACTTCCTTTAAAATGTCACATTAATGTATCTTAAGAAAGAAAAAAGATGTTCAAAAGTATGTGCTTATTTTAATTATAAAAGCAGCACACTTTAAGAAAATAGTGTGCCTATGATTTCAATGCGGGTGACCTATAGCTAATCACAACATAAGAATTGATTTAGTTAATTAATGTGGTGGGGATCGATGAGGATGAGACCTACGGCAGACCACTGTCTCACGTGGGGAAAGCTGAAAGCCCAAGAAAGTCCCTACCAAACCATCTTATCCGTCATCTCCATTGACCTAATTAATGATAATTAATTAATTGGGTGCATTCAACTTTATATAATTCCATGTTGACAAATGCTATATAGCCACTATTTTGGACACTTCTTATTGTTTTAAGAATTAATTAAAAACATTTTTTTTAATTTTAATGTGTTAAATATTTTTTTCACTATTTAGTAAATAAGCTTGTTAATAAAATCATATATATATATATATAATCATTTTATATTACAGATACATCTTTCTAGGAATATTTTGTTTGACTAAAAAATATTTATTATATAAATAAACGATTATGACCAAATTACTCAACAAGTCATACATAAAGCAAATAATATTAACCTATGTGTCTGGAATTATGATCAATTTTATTTTTAATCCAACAAACAATTTTAAGCATCAAAATAATATTTGCTGGTGGGTCTGTCCTACCCGGCAGCCATGGATATTTTGTTGAGAGAAAAGGATGAGCGCTCATAAAATTAGCTTATACATAAGTACTTATATAATAAGTAATTAAAGTACGTTTAAAAAAACTATATACAATTTATTGAACCTATTTTATGATGAGTATTTAATTAAGTTATATCTCCAACACATGTATTGTGTGTGTGTGTGTGTACTATGAAGACATTAATTGTTTTTAGAAAATTTTATGCCCATATAGTTCAAGGATTAAAATATATTTGCTGACTTATATATAGCCTCAAGATTCAAGAGCCAAGGACCACAAATATTATTTTCGTCTTAGCTGGAACTCTAATTTGTTGACTGATAGCCTGATGAAGAGTTAGCTGTTGGTAAAGATTTCGTGTGGACTTGTGAGGAACACAATCGACAGAAAAAATCCTGCACGGCACTAATAACAGAATATTACTATAAATATATGTATTTAGACTGTTTCTCAGCCCATATAATCAAATAAATTGACAAATATTATCGATTAAGCAAGACCATGTTGTTAGTATTGAAACCTAAATTCGGGAAATACAGAATCAAATTCTCATTAGTTATAGAAGCTTATTAATAAGCTTATAATTAAAGGAAGCAGTCAGAGACAAGGCTTTTGGCGCCGTTAGGAAGGTTAATTGAAAATTATAACGTATAGCTTAGGCATTGATTATCGGCATTTGAAAATTATATTCACATCACCCATACGTGTAAATGTGCTATGTATTGGCTCTGTCAAAGTGGAGCTTTTGGACTGACGTATATAAGGCCAAATGCACCAAGCTTCAGGTGCGGATATTGTACGATATTGCAACTACTACTTGACTTTGTTTCAGTGTCATTTATCAATGCCCCAACTTGTGCTTTGGAAGGTATCTTGCAAGAGTAATGGTATGTTTGGAATCACCATGCAGTCACACAAAATTGAGGTTAAAATTATGATACCTTTGAAGTAACTTCTTGTTGTTTATAAAAAAATTATGTATTTTATGTGAATTTATTGGATCTATCACGATTTTTGTGGTGGTATTCAAACACTCATTAAAAAAGAGTGTTTTTAAGTGTGATATAATTTTAATCAAATTTCTATTTTCTGAAGAATTGAAAGAAAGAAAAAAGTTAATTACTGTATCCCAAACATGCTCAGATCTTAAAGATAATGGAAATGCATATTCACATATAAATATTAATATATTTCAGCTGTATGATCTCTTAAAGTGAAAAAGTAAGTTACCGTATCTTAAACATGCTTTCTCATATACATGCATCATCATAATAATAATAAATTACAATTTTCTCTCTTGAAGAAAGAATGACGATACTTAATTGGAAGATGACGTAGGCGAATTTAGAATTGGTCAACAACTAAACATGTTAAGGTTAGCCATTGTTGGAAAGTGAATATTGATCCAATCTTAGTTTTCATTTTTTGACTATCTGTTTTTATCTTACCCACACTGGGCATTTGGAAGATTTTAAAGGAATAATGGAATTTATGATCATGACAATATATCAAACATTTCGGCATTTCGCTATTTCCGCAAATTATTTCACGGTGGTTAATTGTCACGACACGCATAAATTTGGGTCAGACAAAGATAATAAAGGATTGTTATGAATTACTACCTCTCCGTTTCATATTTATTGCGGTTTAAGATTAATGTATACATTTTAAGGAACATTTAATAATACATAAAAAAAAGGATGAACATTTAGTAAAAATCTTGTTGTATTCAGACTAAAATATTTTTATTAAATATGTCATTGTTAATGATAAATTATTATTGTAGCAGTTATTAAAGAAAGATAAGTATACTCTATAGGCGAAAATAACTAATGAATGATACTTTAGATTTACAAAACATCAATAATTTTTAAAAATTAAAACATTAATATATTATTACAATAAACAGTGATGACACTTTTATAATATTCCTTTTTTAAAAATATTAATTATTATTTTAAGAACATTGGTTAAAGAAATTTAAAGTATAAATATTTTTATTAGAAGATAAAAAAATTATATTATTTATGATTTTTTTACACTCTTATATAATTTATATAATAAATATATTTTTTAGTTTCTTAATAATGTCTTAACAATATTAGTTAATAATATTCTATTGTTTTGGATCGTATTCTTTGGTTTATTTTTTTCCTTATCTTTCGGTGATTGTAGAAGTCGCTGACAAAATTATGTATTTTTCGTTACGATGAATAAGAAACTAAACCAGCCACCAACTCTATACGTCATGACTGGCTCAAATTTCAATGCCAACATTAATTGGTTGATTTAAATATATTGATCCAATGGCGTTCTCACGTGTAAGTAAAATAAATAAATAAATCAACGACGTGATATAGAAAGCCGACATGCCGATGTTATAAGAAGCATGAATGCATGGTGCATGCAAACTCCCTTACATTACCTTTTAAGCTGTAATAAGAGAATGTGTGAATTTTTCCATGCTCTTTTGAATTTAGATGGAACTAAGAATGAAAGGAATTCAATTGCAAGACCAAAATCTTAAACAATAAATTAAAATGCCTATATTTGACGACATAGATTACTACACGCAACCCACAGGATTGATTCAACGTGAATGGACAAGTAAGAAAGATAGAGGTGTTACCGACGAATGGTATGAGCACGAAATTAAGAGTGGCACATTCAAATTCTCTCACCTGATCTTCTCACGCTAGCT
Source organism: Glycine tomentella (assembly GCA_007407185.1). Classification (NCBI taxonomy): domain Eukaryota; kingdom Viridiplantae; phylum Streptophyta; class Magnoliopsida; order Fabales; family Fabaceae; genus Glycine; species Glycine tomentella. Next base: position 1,248,252 of record PYAF01001061.1, read on the forward strand.
ACCTGCAGCTTACGTGTGTAATGCATGATTAAAGGGAAAATTTATTAACATCCTTTTTTTTAGTTAAAAAAGGATTTTGAAAAGTTTTCTCCATTAATTGGTAATTTATATAAATGGAATGGAAATGGTAGTGAAATGCAAAACCCAAAAATACTAGCTAGGAATGGCAAATTAAATCTAGAATCTTCGGATTCTCCTTATAAGTATTATTACTTGGCCTTCTTCTAAGTACACAATTTCTCATTAATTAAGCTCTTCTTAGGTCCTAGTGTGGCTTTACAATCTTTTTCCTCTCTTTAGCTCTTGCTTAATTAATGATAGCATCAATGGCCGACGCAAAGAAAAATTTTTACCCAAAAAATCGATCCAACAAAGGTACTAGTTCCTCTCATACAGAAACTACCCAGCAACAAGCACGCAAGCTTACCATGAAAGATGTTTGCTATTACTCCCAACCAAGCAATATTCCTCCTAGGGATTCTGATTCTTCAAGCCAGCAACAGCAAGCACGCACGTTTACCATGAAAGACTTTTGCTATTATACCCAACCAAACAATCCTCCTAGTGCTTCCGATGCTTCAACCTCTAGGGCTGGAACACCATTACCCACTATTAAAAAGTCTTTTGCTCGCAGGACTTGGAGCTAGTGGATGACCACACCAAATTATTCCTCATATCTCATCATCAACCTTCCTAGTTCTTAGCAATATTCACCACCTACTCGTACCACCCACACTATCACGTGTGTTTTAGCATATGTTTTATTTTAATTTTTAATTTTGAATATCTCCGTTTTTATTATGTTTGAGATTAAATTATAAAGTTACATAGTGGTGCACTTGTCTTTTGTTTCTATTGTTATATATTGCCCTAGATTCTTCTTCTCCTTTCTTCCCTTGTATTTATTATTATGTGTCATGGTTTGGTACTTCTGTTCCGAGTTTTGTCGTCGCCAGCAGAATTTGAACCCTAGAATTATAGTCACCGACGACTATAGATAACGACTTGGGAAAGAAGAGAAAAGGGTGTTACTATGTTTTTTTTTTTTTTAATCTTCCTAAACTGATTTAACCCTACGAGTTTCTTATTCCAAAAAGAGAAAAACAATCAACAAGTTATAACTCATTCTTTGGAAATTCTTGTGTATATCGAGATTCAGATTTAGATTCATGTGCAGTTTTTTTTTTCTGAATTATGTGCAGCTATAGAGATGGTTCAAATTGATTAACTTTCGGACTTTTATTATTATTATTATTATAAAAAAAAAAGTTAAAAGTCGCCAGACACCACAATTCACAAGGAAACTTCTAAAATTCCAGGCGAAGGAACCTCTAACACCCAATCGTTGACAATTCTAGATTGATAGATAAGTGATGGAGCCCAATAGTTTTATTTTATGTAGTAATTAATATTCATTTCTCAATATAATTTTTATCATATCACTCATTTTATCTCACTTTTTTTTCTTTTTATATTTCGTCTTATTATAAAAGTTATCACAAGAACGAAGAAAAGACAATTTTTTTCCTATTACATATAACTTATTTATTTCACATTTATCTCGCTCTCACCTCATCACTAAAATTATCGTGAAATGGTTATTTAAGAAAAAACATTTACTCAAAACGGAAAGGTATAAGAATGTATCTTATGCACAGATCAGAAATTATAGTATATTTGACTAAAGCTTGGATTTGAGTTTGGCATTTTTTATGGAAGGGTCGTTATGATTGGGTTTGGGTACCCTTTTCTGCGCCTTACATATTTATAAATATACCTTTAATTTCTTTTACTGATTAAAAAATATACATCTTTTTTAAATACTGATTTACTACTTAACAAGGATTAAAATGTTTCAGATTTATAATTTTAAGATATTATTTATTAACTTTTAAAAACTGAATTGGTTGAATAATTTTTTATAAGAAATAAATTAGGTGTTTACTCCTTTTTTATTTCTTTCAAAAATCAGGGTAATTGTAATTTTAATTCAATTAAGTAGAAAATAACAGATTTTTTTGTTCATTCTATCATGTCATGATTCACGTGAATATCAATTTTTGGTTGTCAGTAGTTTGAATTTACGATAGTTTAGTTACCCGTTTGAAGAGAAAATAAAAAGAAAAACATTAAAAACGAACGCGTTATAGATCAAATATAACCAATATATAATATTTAAATGTCGTTTTGACTTTGGACAAGTATAGTAAGTTTTAAAAGTTTTTTTTTTTTGTAAAAACAAATGGTTATTTTTATGACGCGTTTAAAAAATTTAAGTTGATTAATTGTGATTCACTATTCGTAGTAGTAATATATTTTTTATACAACATGATTTATTCGGAGGATCAAGAACATCTAATGAGGATTCGAAAATTGTATGGAGTTCTATTGTCTGGAATATTTGGAGTTGCAAAAATAATTGCCGTTTTAAGGGAATCTCTTTCGATAATACTAGTTTGATGAATATATAACATTTTGTTCTGGAACTAGTCATGGTTAAAGGGAGAAAATCAAAGCTTTTCATATTCATTCGTTCAGTGGAGACTTAATCCCCATTTGTTTTTAAATCATATATAATGATTATATTTGTGTAGGTGATATGTCTTTATTTGATCATGGGCTCTTTCTGGATATAGGCAGAGAATTGTATTTCTTGTATGAGACACATGAGTTTAGAGGATATATGGTATTCATAGGGGATTTGTAAAGGAAGAGGATGATGCACTTCTTTCTTTTGGATCGAGCAGCTTTCGTTGACTATCCGGGTGTGGTATCCATCCTCTTTTTGTACTCCTTTTTATCTTGTTTTAATGAATTAGCAGTTGAAAATAAGTAACATTTTTTTCATTAAGTTAATTAATTGTGATTCATTAGTTATTATTAGGTAATGTTAATTAATGCCTTAAGAATATTAGTTAAGAAATTCAAATACGAAAGAATTTTATTGAGATGTGCAAAATTAAGCAATTTATATTTTTTTTATGTTCTCTTATAATTTTCATAATAAATATTTTTTTTTCTTTTCTTTAACTAATATTTTAACAATACTGATTAACAAGATCCTGATTTTTAATTAGTATTCTTAAGATATTGATTAATAAATTAAAGAGAAAAATATTTTTTTATAAATTATAAAACAATATAAAAAATCATCAACAATATCATTTTTCATCTAATAAAAAATATTTTTTACTTTTGAGATTTTAATCAATATTCTTAAGTATTGAATACCCTTTTCCTTATTATTATGATGATTTCTTTACGCTGGTCACACTGTTCATAACTCTGACTATGTCATTACTCATCAGTTAATTATAAAATTTGTAATTTCCTTAAATGTACTTAATTAATGATTTATTAATTAAAGAGTAGAAAAGTAGATTAGGTAAGTCCGAAGTCGGTGCAGGATATGATGGTGGTGCATGCATTATGCATACATATATGCCTGCAATGACTCTATGATGATGGAAACGAAAATACGAAATTATAATGAGATGCAAATTAAACCTAAAACAACTAGAAATGAGGATGTAATAACCCTAAATTACAAATGCAAATTAGCAATCTAGAATCTTCGAATTTGTTATAAATACCCCAGTCCGTTTCCTTCCTTTACTTGCTCATTTTTCTCATAAACACTTTTCCTTTTCTCCTTCTACTTAGCTAGCTAGCTCTCATCAATGGCTGATTCCAAAAATCTCATAAAAAAAGCTTTGTGGCCCAATAGCTTAAGCAACTCTTCCGGTTCTAAAACTTCAAACACTAGTCCGCATGAGACACCACCAAAAATAACCATCAAAGATGTTTTCTATAGTTCAAGACCTAATAATCCTCCCAACACTTCAACCACTACTAGTCCAAGTGGTACACCGTTACCTAAGATTAGGGACGTTTTTGCACGCAGGAAAGGGAAAGGGAGTGGTAGTTGATGACCACACAAATACACATCCACCACCATGGCCATCCAATTTCATCCTCACAACACATCTCATGATCAACCTTCCCATCATGATCAATTCATAGCAATTACGTACCACTAAGTAAAGTTTCTTTACTTTATTAAAATCTCTCCATATGTATTATATATGTGTGTGTGTGTAAATGTGATATTTTCAGGATCTCAAAATAAAATTAGGAGGGGCAATTTCATCCTCGTCGTTAGCTCATCAGTTTTTCGACTGAATTGCACCACTAAATTACATTTCGGTTTGTTCTTTTTTATTTTTTGTAATTAATTTGTGCCTGTAATATGTATTAATTCAATAAATTGTAAGTTATACGGTGTGTGGAATTTACCTATATTATATTGCTCTTGTATTTTCCTCTTCCCTTGATTTTTCTTCTCTCCTATTAATTTATTGTCTAACCAAGATCTTAGCTAGCTAGTTTTCAATTATATACATGTTTTTGCCCTTTGTCCCGATTTTATTCCTGTCTCTCTCTTATGGTCACCGGTAAGCCACCGTTGGCCGGTGGACGTAGGCAGTTATGCCGGCCATGATCACCGAGAACATTGGAGAGAGAAAGAGTTAAAAAAAACTTTAAGTCACATGCTCTTTCTTAAAGAAAAACTAAACTAAACAAAAAAAGAAATAAAAAGTTTGAAAAGAATTTATTGTTAGGTAGCACACAAAAAGGAACTATTGTACGTATAATGACCTAATCACCAGTCACAACATAAGATTTGATTTAGAAATTTAGTTACTGGTGGGACTGGAATGAGGATGAGACGGCGGTGCCCCGCCTTGTCTGAAATTTTTTTGTGCTGACGTAAATGTCAAGGGGTTGTGTGCCCTACCAGACATCGATATCACACTCATTTTCATTGACGTTTGTAATTAATCACTTTTTTACGGATTGAAGCTTCATTTATATTGTGTTAAAGTTGCAGACAATTTGGAAAACCATTACCTTGCCTTAGATGGATCTATGTAAATCACCATTTAAGAATCCGTCATTAATGTCTGTAAAACAAATATTCTTTAATTTATAGCTGCAAAATAATGCATATATGGTTGCAAAAAAACAATCATGTGTTTTCGATCCTTTTCTTTTTTTTTTTTTGGTACAGTTTTTTATCTTAAAAATTACAATAATGAAATGTAAAAATGATTCATAACAATGATTTAATTTATGTTATCAACTTAATTTGGATTAGGATAATGTTGGATAGTACGAATAAAATGATGCACAAAAGCTGCATGAATGATATGTTTGAATGCAAACAATCTTTATTTTATTTTTAAGCAAATGTTTAACAATTGTACCTTAAGAATATTATTAAGAAATTTTAAGTAAAAATGATTTTGTTGGAAAGTAAAAAATTATATTGTTCATAATTTTACCTATGGTTATAAATTCCTCTTATTGGTCTTATTCCTTTCGATCGTATGCATTTTTGTAGCACAAGTATTGCTAAAAATATAGCATTGCTGGAATATTAGGAAGCAGAAGCACGTTCTTTCTTACAAAAACCTGTTTATTCAGAGAGAAAAAAAAAATACAAAAACTTGTTTCCCTCTTGAACAAGTCAATTATTGCATTGAATTTGTTTATAGTAATACTTTCTTTAAAATATTCTTTATGATCGAGGAATATGCGGGGTTTACCCTCTAATTAATAATATACTTTGGCTCCTTTTGGAGCCGTCAGTGCCATTAAAGCTACCAAGTTGCAACCACGAAAATAGGAAATCAAAATGATCATTACCTAATAGTCTTGACCATAGTTTCTGTTTTAGTAAATCAAAATAACCAAACAAGAGTCTAGGTTAAAGTTTCATATTGATCTTCCATTTTTCGTTTTAGACAAGATAAAATGATAATTTAAAGTATTATGATGGCATATTTTATATCAGCTTTGTAAAAGTTATACATGATGAAAGCTGAGTTTAACTTTATATAGGTGAACAAAATTGGAGAATTGCTGTTTTTCTTGTTCAATTTTTTTAATTAGTTTAGCTATACCCAAATTATGGGTTTCAGCTTTTAATTTTGAAATAATTTATAGTAAGAGGCTGTTCATGATGATCGATGAATGCGGTCCTTAATTTTTATGAAGTTTTTTCCAAATCTTACAACTTGTGACGATCTAAAACCTGTTAAGAAAGTTATTACTATGATTTAATTATGATCATCTTTAACACTTGTCTGTTAAGCTATCAATTTTTATTTTTTATTTTTTTTATTTACAGAACTTGGCCATCAAATTTTAAACAGCTAAGAAAAGTGTTTGCTGCGATTATAGATTCGAATTGATCATATTCTGATCAAAATTACTCAGTTATTTATAAACATCAAAATAATTTTTGACATTCGTAAAACTAGTACAGTAATTTCTTAAACAGTCAAAAATTGATTCTTTTGACCCCTAAAAATTATAAAATTTTAGTGGATTTTCATTTCTACCTCATTTTTCTAACTAGTTTTTTTTTTTTTTTTTCAATCGACAAAATAAGAATAATAAGAATATATTGAATAATAGATACAAGGGTAACCGTAAATCCATATACAAAGCGAGAACCATAAATAGAGGTTCAAATCCCAGTGGTTATGATCCAATTTATTCCCATGAAGAATAAATTGAAAATAACAGAAGGATATACAGAACAATTAAAAGCCAACACTACTCATTTTCCCAACTAGTTTATTGGGCACATATGCCTATCATTAGCAAGGAGAGAATGGAATGTGTGGTTGGAATAATTTCAAAACTCAATCCATAAGATTTCACGGTGCATTATATTTGCTTTTCGATTTATGTACATATACGATGCCATTACCATACAACTAACTTGTTCAAATGTATCTTTAATTAATTGTAAAAAAAATGTATCCATAATTAAGAAACTTACGTAAGGGTTTATACTAGCTGATCAATATCTTGATTATTTTCTACTCTCGTAAAGCAGAGAGAGAGAGAGAGAGAGAGAGAGAGAGAGTGAGAGTGAGAGAGAAGTCGGTGTGGTAGGTGACTTTGAAGGATGATGTCGTTAAAATTGGCTCTTTTGTGTAGTAAAATAGAGGGGCTGGAGATAGAGAGAGATAGGAAGAAAGAAAAACTTAAATTATTAAGCAAATGTGAGGTTTAGATTTTTTCTTTCTTTTCTTTTGATGATAATTTATTATTTTCTTTGATTCAGAAATATAATGTAATTAATGACTCATGACGCTTTACTTAATTACGTTGTTGTAACTAGTAAAGTAACTTTATACTAAAGTATTTAATTTAATAGGGAGAGCAGGTCCATATTTTGTAATTTAATAGTGATAATGATTAATTATTTATAACTTTTTAATGGGCCGGGATAAGTTTAGGATACTGGAGATGTTAAAATCTCTGACTCAGCCCTACGTTATGGAAACACTTCGAATTTCAGATGCAAGCTAATCACACGCACGATTTTGTTCCATTAAAGAATACAAAGTAGATTGTTTAGTCCACTAATTAGTATTATGCACGTTCAGCAAAAATAATATATATATATATATACATATATATATATATATATATATATATTTTAGGCACGTCTTTATGGCCGAAAAAACCTATCGGCCAGGTTGCTTTGGCCATCTGTTTGAATTATATATGCTTGCTTTGTTCAATTAGTTTCTTTATCATCTTATAATGTCTCACTCTTCATACATGTTTAGTTGAATCTAATTTGAAAAATCAAACTCTTATTTTTATCACCTTATTTTAAAAAATAATAAATTTTAGTTTTTTTTTATATCAAAACTAATCTTCATATATTTCAAAAACAGGGATTTTAGTTTTGCATTTTTTTTTATAATTTATGAATACCATTCCTTGTTTGTAAAATTTATGATGCTAATTAGAATGAAGGATAAACTATCAGTTATAAATAATAGACGATTAAAATCATAATTTTCCGGTGACATTTGGACTACAATTAGTGATAGTCTATGCTGATATGGTTTCTTAATTCTTATCCTTCGTGGTCAAGTTACTAACGGCCATTGAAGCCATTTTTTTTTTGGGGAAATCTTCATATATATTCAATTCGATTTGACGAGAGGTCATTGGCATTATTACAAAGGAATAGATTTGAATATATTATCAAAATTGTTAATTCTGTTTGTAGAACTTTTACATAAAAATCCAAAAAAAAGTTGTGGATGGGTATGATAACCCAAATTCAAAAGTATCTTTTCCATTATTTTGTAAAAAAGAAAGAAGAAAAGAGGGAGGGGGGATATGCACCGTTAATTAAGCAAAAGAATTGATTTTATTATTAAGAAGACATGATTATGACCTTTTTCGTCTCGATTCACGAATAAGGACTTCAACACCAATTGCCTCCATGCATTGTCGTCACGAATAAAACCCATTATTGAGGGATATTCATCAATCGATTCAAACTGATGTAAACCACGATAACTAAATCGAAAAATCAATCATCAAAATAATTGAAAATCGAAAAATCAAAAACTGAAAAAAAATCCAAAATTTTTCATTGGATTAAATCGGTTTTCGATTTGACTAGTGCAAATCGATCCAATCTAAACCGATTCAATTATAAACCTTACCTTACCCTTTACCTACTTGGGCATATTTTCCATCATAGCCCAAAAACCAAAAACCCAATACACGCTAAAAAATTATTCCTTATTTTGTCCAATAAATGTGTTTGTCCAATAAAAATTAGAAATTGGTGTTTGTTTTTGTCCAATGAATGTGTTTGTTTCTACTGGATATTCCTTATTTTGATAAAAATAAGTCTCATAAATTTTATTTTTAGACTTTTTAAAAAATCGAAAACCGATCCATTCCAAACCCAAAAAATTGGATTGGATTGGATCGGATTTGAAAAAAAATTCAAATTGAATGGATGATCAAATGATCAAATCGAAGGAATTGGATCGGATGATTTTTTGCTTCAAAACCGATCCAATCCAAACCTGTGTCGCCCCTAGCTATTCATTCTTCAAACGAATATGAAAAAATCAAATAAAGAACTAAGGAGAGACATAAAACCAAACCTCAGCCAACTAAACCCTTTGACAAAAGATATAAGATTAACTTCATAATAAAAAAAATGAATTAGAAAGAAAATAATAGTTATAAATTTAAATTCTCTTATTTATAAAAATTAATAAATTAATAATTAATATTTATTATAACAAAAAACTCTACTTCTTGCAAGCAAGGTAGAACTTTTCTGTCATGTAGTTTACATCACAATGTTCTAAAAAATTATTATATCATTTTATATTTATACTATCAAACATCTAATTCTAATTAATTAACATTATTGTTTGACTAGAATTACTCTTTAGATAATTATACCTACAGAGATATGAGGAGAGTTTAATAAAATACTATCGTTTAACGAACCGCCAATAATAAAGGTTGCCTTCGTTGAAATAAGAATTGAACAGTGTGAAACCACAAAAAACTTACCAGTATCTAGAATAAGAAAACAGGTGAAAAGACCAGGAGGGAAACCCTCAAATTTTTCATTTTCTTAGAAATTTACTTGATTTAATTTATTAGCTTTCGTGATTTTCTTGAATTATTTACAAATACACTAATGGAGTATATGAATACATTGAATACATCGTAATATAATGAACTTGAGCACATATATATAATATTACAAAACTCTTAAATTATAAATTATATCTGTCAAGAAAATTATAAATTATTAAAACTTTCAAAAACATAAATGATTAAAATGAGACTTTTAAAATTTAATGTAACAAAATAAAAGTAATAATAAAATATAAAGGATTAAAAGTGACATTTAGAAGAAGAAAAATTGTGATAAACTACAAATTTTCCCATTTAAGATCTGCTCATTGGAAAAGAACTAAATAAATTGTAAGTTTTTAAGGGTTTATAATATTTCATAATTAGATTACACTAATGTTCAGATTAAATAATTATATATTTATATTATTAAGTATCTAATTTTATAGAGAATTTAATGTTTGATTGACTATAATAGATCGTGACTTTTTCAGTATATTATTGTTAAAGATGTAAGTAAAATTATTCAAAACAACTTTTTAGCAGGTAGATTAAAAATGGCAAAGAAAGGATAGGTTTTTCTTAAGAATTTGAAAAATAAAAGGATAAGAAAATAACTAAGAAAGATATGAAATATTCTTAATTACTTTTGTCTCATTTTGTTTTAATTTATTTTTCATTTAAGACAATATAAGTTTTTATCAAATTCTGAAGTGCTCTCCAAATAAATCTCTATTAGCAATTTGATCTCCTACTTGGTATGTTGAGCACCTTTAGGAGGTGGGGTGGTATATGTAAAGTCACTCTGATGCTAAAGTCAGTGCGTAAATAATAGAATTTTAGTAGAATTAGAAGATGAATGACCTATTAATTAGAAAAAAGATGAATTATTTATAATGGTAGTGTATGTGTTAGTAGGATATGTGGTTACCTAGTTAGTGGACGAATAGACGATTGAGTGGTTATTATTCACTGATAAGGCTCAACCAATCCATAAACCCTCAAGCTACTAGTACAATTTGTGTAGAGTGACTTAATGAGAAAGTTGGTCGAGTTCCTTATGGTTGAGATGTTACATAACCGCACAAGCCGAAATGTTGTAAACAAGAATTGTAAGTCGAAGTGGCATGATAAAGAAGTTGTTTGGTGAATCATTTGGGGGTTTATGTAGAGATGTAAGAAACATGAGATTTTAACTCAGTGAATAATTGTGAGGCCTATATAAGCCCAAAATAGTATTGGAACTTTGGAAGTTTTTGACTTAGTGTTATGCTTGGAAGAGAGGTTTGTAGGCCGAGTTACATGTATGAAACATATGCTCCTTAAAAGAGGGTTATTATTGGTCAGTTAACCACTGCAATTATCTTAGACTTTAGAGAACGTATTTATTAACAGAGGTCGATCAACTCCATGTTCTTTTGGACATGGTTGGATAAACTTTTTTAGAAACATTTTTAAAAGAAGAAAATAAAATAAGTTTTTCTATAAGATAAAATAAATTTTTCATTAAATAATTTTAATTATAGAAATTTTCTTATATAATTTTTATAAAAGATGAAATGACATTTACAAATAAGTTAATAATTAGTTAATGAAAAGTTCATTTTATATCATGGAAAATTCTTTATTTTTTTCTTCTTCTAGAAGCACTTTTAAAGAAATTTGTCCAAACACACTATTTATATTTAGCTTTCGATAGAATAAAACTCAAATTCAACCTTCGAGAGATGCAACGAACTTTGTAATCCTTAGACTCTTAGTCTGTTCAAATATTGGAAGGTTAGAACCTTTGTAAATTGTAGGGCCGAAGCCCTTGCGTAAGGTCAAGACCTGTGTATTGTAAGTCCAGAGCTCATAAGATTCTTGAAGTCGACCTTGAAGATGTAAGAGAGACCAACCTTTTCAAGACCCGTCGAGTTGGATATATAACATGCATTAATTGCAAGGTCGGAACCTTTGAATGAATCATGAGGCTTAAGTCGATGTAAGCAATATGAGGCCAAAACCAATGTAATAATGTGAGGCCAAAGCCAATATAAGTAACGCGCGTAAATCAAGAATTTACCATTTAGTTTGTCCCATTTGGCATGCTAGACTAGGACAAATTGATCGAGTTCTTTTTAGGCCATCATTTTTACCGTATACCCCTGCCTAGAAGGCCATTGGATGAGTCGGGCCAATTTTCACAACTATAGAACAATTTCATGGTTTCTTCCCTTGTGCTGCAAATTAAACTGTATCACTCCTTCCTCGGAACACTGCAACTTTAGCTGAAATTTTCTTTATCTTTCTTACACAACTTTACGTTTAGCAGAGGGAACCAAGATCCGAAATTTACATGAACAAGTTTAAAATTCCTTTAGCGAATCCTTTATCTTCTATCTCGTGTACGCAACTTTAGTTGCAAAAGTTCTGCTGCATGTTTCTTGTGGAAAAATGGGAAGAGATAACGGACCTTTTGACTTTCTACTTTTGACATATTTCAATTAAAAAAGGAAAGAATGGCACGTGACTGCTAGAGACTTTCTTTTTGCATTGTATTATTTTGTTCCCTTCCCTTTCGCTTTTTTGTCCCCTGCTTTCTCTGTTTTGACGCCACCATTCTCCTTGTATACATGCTTATATATGCAGAATTGGAATGCTTCATATACAACACTACTTAGGGGGAAACATCAAAAAGCAGAATGAAAAACACTTCTGAATGGGTAACCAAAAACACTTCTGAATCAAAAAGCTCACATGAAATGTTTTTTACAAAATGACTTGGCTGTATAAAGAGACATAAAACAAAAACAGCGAAGAGCACTGAAATCCAACATTACTTACAAAAATTAAAGCTCCAATTAGCTAACTCTCCCAAAGCTTCATAATATTTGCACGATAATGGCTAGAACTCCATAAAACCACGCCTCCAACATAGAGCATCCAGCAAATTAAAGTGTCCGACAGGACCAAAAAAATTTAAGATTTCGTAATAATTAATGGCTTAAGGTTAAACACATGATGTAAAAAATATTAAAGTTATAATGGTTTTAATTATTTATAATTAGAAGAGATTAAAAAAATATGGAATTTCAGTATTCGATAAAGCAAGGGAGAAAAAGAATGAAAAAGATACTGATAAGATAAGACACACTTTGATAATATCTATATATCAATTTCAATCACAGTATTTGGTCGGTTCATGTAATAAAAAAAAAGGCATTTGATTTACTTTTTAACGGAATTCAAAACTGAATCTGCCGCATAATAACTGCCAATAACTGTTTCTATAGAAGGAATATTATTAATTATTGCTACTATTAAATATAATGTTAAAATTAAAGTTATTAACATATCTTTCTAATTATTAACTATGTATAAGAATATAATTAGAAAGAAAGAAATACATGAATAATCTTCAAAAAAAGAAAAAAATAATACATAATTAGATCTTAAAATTCTAAAAGAATCAAAGTTATAAAATAAAATGTTAATTAAAACAACCAAAAGTTTATAAACGGAGAGAAAAAATTTCCAAACAATTTATTTTGTAAAAGTCCTTCTGCCTTTCCTATCCTTCTATAGAGAAAAAAAAAACGAAGAAATTAACGGAATAAAAAAGTTACTTTGATTATTCTTGAATCTAGACACAATGATTTCGTAATAATTAATGGCTTCCAATTTCTCCACTCATAATTGAAAATAACATCATAGATGGTACTTACGATAAAGTCAGTTTCGATTAGACCGCCGTCTCGCCGAAGGTTTCTTGTCAGTCTTTAGTTTGCAAAATCTTTTTCTTTTTTACGTCATATCAAAATGCTTGTTTTTTTTTTTTTTTTTTATTTTCGTATCAACATTTTATTTCCTGAATAAAAAATAACATGCCTATCCAATCCACGAAATTAGAAATTAATTTTATTTACAATACTTAACCTAAATTTTTTTTACACATACAAGAAACCAAACATACTTTAATAATATTGCAGTAACTATACATCCAAATTTTATAATACAACTTTACATAGCAGTTTATAATTTATTAACATATACAATGATAAAACTTAAACTCATAATATCAAAATAATAATAAAATTATGATATTTTTAATAAAAATATGTGTTTTAAGAATAATTTAAAAGTTAAACACATGCATGTTTTACAAAGATACTACTCCAGCGTTTTAGTAAATTTTCTAAATGCAAAATGTTATATAGACATCCAATATGTTATTTTACGTACACCTTGTAGAAGAAAGAAAAATAAGAAAAAAAAAATATAGATTTAATATCGGTTGCATTTCTATGATTCACCTGTATATCTCTCCCATCAACAAATAACCGATCACTACCGGTACTGTGTATTTAATCTTGAAGGGTTGATGTTTATATTGATCCGAAGAGAAACTTAATTTATAATGATATTTCTTTTAGTCATTTGAAAATTATATTTAACAAAAAAATAATGCATTTTGAGTCTCTGGTTAAGAACTAAAAGTACTTCTTATAATCTTTTAGTTTTAAAGATAAAAATAAATAAAACTTTGTAAAAACTATAAAAAAATCATGTTTATAAGAATTTAAAATACATCTATACTACATACATATGAAAATCCTCTTAAAAAATATACATACGAAAATGTTTTCAAAAATGAAAATTGACAAGTGATTTTTTCCGGAGTTTTATAAAATCATGTTCTCAATAATTTGTACCGGTCAATAGTAATTAATAATTTATATTTTATCATACTTTATGATACATGATCGATATATGTAACACAAAATTCTTATTATTTTTAATTCATAAATAAATCCTAATTTAAAATTTTAAATGTTTAAAATGCAATATATTTTAAGCGATGTTTACAATATATTTCATCCATGACATGCAAAGTTTGAATTTAGATTTTAATTAAAAATATAAAGTTAAAAATGTCCTTTCATAAAAATATTTTATTGTATTTTTAATTGTAACTAATAGCTCTTATTTTAGATTTCTTGAAATATTATTTCATGATAATTATTTAAATTACTACCTTACATAACTCAATTAAATTTTACTCATGTCACTCTTTGTATTTTAAAAATGAAAGTAAAACATATATATAATCAACTATGTACTGATATATATAATGGACAAAAATAATTAAAAATTAGAAATATTATACTTTAATGGTAAATAATTATTAATGCAATTTTAAAAAATATATATTTAAGAAATTTTATAAAAGCATTCATAAAAATATTTAATCTGTGTCATGCACGGGTCACGCAATCTAGTTTAATATATAGAGACTTTAGAGAGATGAGGAGGAATGAAAGATTAACTTAAGAGGCACATATATGTGTGCGCACATACACACAAAACTGTAATTTACACAGGATCAATTGGTCAAATCATATTTTTGGTCTCTATTTTTTATCGGATGCCCCCAAAGGTATGGTCTCTACTTATTATATAAAGTCTTATAATTATATCAACCTTTTGTAAAAAAAAAAAAAATTCTCAATTTATAATATATTTTTTATTATCTCCCTTTTTGGTTTGTGTGTCTGTGTCAATGACAGTTTTTATTGCCAAGAAGAGAAATTTAATGTTGTTTAAAATTAATTTTATCAATTAAAAACTACCAAAATTAATAAAAAAAGAGAAAAAAGATTATATTGAGAATCTAAATAAATATAAAGGACTAAAAATATAATTTCATTTTATCATCATATAAAGGTTTATTTGAAAAAAGTAAAGCTGATTGTATTGGAATAGATGTACAATATAAAATATCCAATAAAGGGAGAGTCAGGTGTTAGATAATCTAATAATTAATAAAATATCTGAGATAAGTATGTTTTCTACGTTAAAAGTTGGTATTGAATTAGTCAGTGCCACAACATGGACTTCCCAATCCCAACTATCGAGCAAGGAATTGAACAACAAAGCTTGCAACTCATAATCTAATTTATTATATGTGACTGTCAACTGATTCATAGTATTCTAAAAATTTATCATATTCTCTGTCATTGAATCACCTTCAGTGTGTTTCATATTCACCAACTTGTGGATAAAAAATATTTATAAAAACATTTCTCATTATAATAATCTCAATCATAAAAATAAACTAGTCTCCAATTTTAATTTATGACCTTGTCAAATTAACTATTTGAAAAATAATTACGATAATAAACAAAGAATAATATGTTATTAAAACCAAAATTGAGAAGATGATAGATTAAATCTTGAACATATATATTTATTTCCAACTTCAGGATATCATGAATATTTACTATTTGTACTATTTTATTGTACCTTGAGACTAGAAAATGATGGTTATATATTTGATGTAGTCTTATTTACTTATATTGCAAAATGAATTTAAAAATCAATCTTTAACATATTTTCATTAGGATTTCAAATTTTAAAAAGAAATACATACTCATTGTAACTAATATAATGAAAAAGAAGTTTTAATTACACTTTTCAACTGTACTTTGTACATCAGGATATATGAAAGAATTAGTTTAATTTACTATGAAGTAATACAATTATACCTACATTGGAGAAAGCAAGATTAAATTTGCTCGCTCCTGCTAATGAGATCTAAGATTGCATTTGCTTTCCTCTGTGCTCTATTTGTTCCATTTTGTTTTATCTCTATTAAATACTCATACACTCCAAACTGAAGTGCTGCCAATGTAAAGGATGAGTTACTTGAGCACAACTCAAGAAGAACAGATGCTGCACATTCCTTGTTCTTTGGACTCCCTTCTCTCATGAACTCAACAAGGGTTTCAATGAAACTAAGCTGTCCAATCTCTTGTCTTGCTTCTGAATTTGATACAAGGAGTAACAAAATGGAGAGAGCCTCATCAATCATGCCCAAGTTTGTGTCCTTGAGCAATTGAAGCAAAGGTGTCACAATGCCAGCTCTAATGGCCCTACCTTTATTTGCATGGTTGATAGATAAGTTAAAAAGAGCTGTCACAGCATCTTTCTTCCCTCTAATTGTTCCATTCCTCAACAAATCCACCAAAGGTGGGAACCCATTTGATTGACCAACAATCTCTTTAATCTCATCAAGCATTGACAAGCTGAATAAAGCTGCTGCCGAGTTCTCCTTAGCCACACAAGTACCATTCTCCAAAACTTCAATGATAGCTGGAATGGCACCTTCTGCTGATATAAGACTCTTGTTACCCTCATCAATTGATAAATTCAAAAGTGCTGTCACTGCATGTTCTTGTATTTTTGATTCTGGATAGGACAAGAGTTGCACTAGTGGTGGTATTCCTCCATGTTCAGCAACAAAAACCCTGTTCTCAGGATTTTCCTTTGATAGCATACGTATCTTCTCCACTGCTTTCCTCTGCTCTTCTAAATGAATAGATGATAGGCTCTCAACCAAAGCTGGAATTTCCTCTTTGCTGTCTATAGGACAGCTTTCTTGACCTGAAGAATTGTATTTTTTAGGAAGTTTGAAGTTGTTGTTCTCACACCATTCTTCAATCAAGCTTTTCAAGGCACAGTTTGGTGCCAATGACAAGTGTTCCAAAGGTTGCCTGGTCTTTGGGCATGTGTTATGGTTGGATTGGAACCACTTCTCTATGCTTTCCCTTTCATATGTCTATGATAATCACAAGAAAACAATTTTGTCAGTGTCATATATAGAGAAAAGGCATCAGATTTCTTCATTGAACTCCATCTACCAAACTTTAGCTGTTAAAACAACATGCATGATGCCTTTTCAACTAAGTGTCTGTTTGGTTAAGTTTATTTTGAGGTAATATATCTTCAAAGATTAGTGTTCTTAAGTTTGGGTTTGGCCTAACTCAACCAAAAAAGTTGGCTTATGAGGTAAGGATTGTTCAAGCCTTAATTAGTTCTACTAGGAATATCTATAATGATGTGCCATAAAATATTGTTTAATTCCTGTCAAGAAGAGTGTTAACATTATTTAATACATTCTTTCTAACCACTCTCTTCTATTAACTAAAATTTATTGAAAACTACAAAATTAAGAGCGAGACTCATAAAATAAGAAGTGAGACAGACAATTTTGTGATTTTAAATAAAGTTCAACTAATAATAGGTAGCCAAAGAAAATCCATTCAAGAACTACATGAGTACCTGTCCACTTGATACAATGACAGGATCTGTCATGATTTCTAGGGTAATTGGGCAGAGAAACTCATGAGGGATGACCAAAGAGGTGCGCCTCTCAAGCATTTTGGGCATGGCAGGATCATCAAGGATGCCGGTTTCTTCCATGCCTGCAATTCGTTTGAATTTGTTAAGAAGGTCAATTATTTTCTGAGTACTCTCAGCCTGTTGCCCTTTTCTTTCTGCAGCAAGGTTTCTAATGGCCAATGTTTCTATATTGAGATCCTCAACACTATGAAGCTCCAGCTTTTTAGCCAGCCTCTCAATGATAGCACTATCAGCATTTCTGTCATCATTATCAGAGAACACAACCATCATATCCATTGCAAGTTCTATGTCCTGTGTATCAGTTCTTCTCCTGGCTCGCTTGAGTTGCATGTGCATTAGCTCAAGCTGAAGCACACAATATAAGATTACCTCAAGATATATGATTGGAGATACATAAATGAAGGTATAGTGCGAACAAGAATTCATACTCCGCAGCCACAAAGAAGAACAAATTAATCATCACCAATGTCTAAATAAAGATCCCAGCAAGAGAATCAAAAGAGTAATTATTGCATGGTCTCAGACCACTTCGAAACTATGGTCCAGTCAATGTTCACGTGACACATAACTAAGTTTTTAGAAGAGCGAATAAAACTGAATTATGTTTCATGTGAAAATTAACTGAGACCATGATACTCTGGAACAAGTAATAATTTCTCGAATCAAGACTAGGGAATTTGTTTCAAATTTTTTAACTATGATAGCAAAGCCAACAAAAAATCAAGGTTACAAGGGCATGATTATATTTATTCATAGTAAATAGACAACCACATCTACGAAAGGAAAACACTACTGAGCCTGGGATGCTACATTACTATATCTGCCTGGAATGCATCCAGGTTTATATATTAAGAACACGATTATGAAATTACGCAAATGTCTCAATGTGCATAAAGATCGAGTCCACCAATCCAACGTTGCATTGTTCATCATCATTTTGTACACAAAATGCATTTTATTTACATAAATTATGTTTTGGGCTGAGAAAACACAGAGGCAACAACATTGGGGCTTTCACCGTTAAACAAAATATGGCATCATGTTTTCCTTCTATGTTACATAGTTACATGTATTTACACAAAAACACATTACTTACATCTATACCATTCGCAATTAGAAAGAAAGAATTATTCAACAGCATATAAACAAAACTCACGAGATCACATAATTACTTTCATAAATATATAAACCTTAGAATTCATTTCCAAAAAAGAAGAAAAAGAATCACGTTTCATACCTGTTCCTTGACTTCATCTGAGATACCCATTTCATCACAAGGCACATCACCAAACGCTTGGCTTAATTTGTCATACACTTTCTGAAACGTGATCATAACTACCTCGGTCTCCAAAGACTGAACCAGAAAAAATAAATAAATGAATAAATACCCCATTTGTCAAAACTCCTAGAATCCAACTCTTGTAAATATATGAATACTCAACATTAGTTTTACATCTTCAACACCCGCCAATCCATTTTAGCCATGAAGAAAAACAACACATGCATAAACATTTTAAAATTATGCCATGTATAAAAAAAAAAATCTTAAATTATGCCAAGAACAAACTTCTCACCAAAAGGTCAAATATTAATCACTCTTATGTCAAAAACATACTTAAATTACGTCAAATAAAATAACTCAAAAATAATCTCATTTCATATCAAGGTTTTAAATCATTGTCTCACTTATATTTCCGTTGCAATCTTTGATATTACAGAAATCACACAAACAAATACAACTAATGTGCCCACAATTCTAATTGCATTATGGTCAGAGAGACTTCAAAAACATTATCATATTACAATTTACAATTGAATCTAGTAATAAAACGTGAAAGAAATTTTACCAAGTGAATCTTGCTTCCTTGGCTGCATAGTTTCAATAAATCCTTGGCGAACAAAAGCACATCCTTGACTTTGGTTAACCAAGTGATGCCGATTTCGGGGAAGGGTTGTGGGAGGTCACGAAGCTCTTCCAAGAGCGGCAACATGAGCTTGAAACGGCGCACGAGGTTGTGGCTCTCCTTCCTCTGTGTTCTCCGGTACTCGCCGAATTGAACCACCGATTGGATGACTCGCTGGATCTCCTCCACTGGGTCATATTTCTCCTCTGACAACTCGTCCGACGACACGTCTCTCTCTTCCTCCATCGTCGCCATCTTCTTCTTCCTCTCTGCCTCGGCCTCACGTACCTATGCTACGCCATGCACGCCCCTCGCTACCTAATAGGTAGAATATTGTTACCAAAACAACGAAATTGAATTAAGAAAACCATGTTGACAAATGATGTAACTAACTGTTTATTAGTTTTCATGGGATTGGTTGATCACATGGTTGTTAGTTCCATTCCTACATTCTCATGCCTTTGGGGCTTGCCCGTATATTTCGAGATATTAGTCTCTCCCGTAAGTAAAATATTATGGGAAAATAACAAATTTAAATATTTTTGTTTCTTTTATATATATATATATATATATATATATATATATATATATATATATATATATATATAGAAAAACAGGAACATGAGCTTGGTGGACTTATAAATTGGGAAGGGGTGGGAACTTGATCCAACTTAATTATTGTTTGCTTTATGTTGGGTAATTAATCTGATAATAAATTATGTAAATAATTATTGAAAAAATATCAATTAAACTTAAATATTTTCATTGATTAATTTAAGTTAAAAATTAATTAATTGAGTATAATAAAATATATTAGAATTAACTTAATTATATATAATTACTATTTATTAAGGGAAATTTGTAAAAAAATTAATCTATTAATATTTTTATAAATAATTAAAATAAATATTTAAACCATTCAAAAAATGAAATTGAGGAGGCACATTTCAAGGGATGATCACGGACGATTGTTTGATATATTAATTTTAAAATGAGTTGTTGGAATTTGACTTGATTAACTAATTGGGAGACTCAAATATTACTAAATTTCAAAAAATAAATATTTCACAAATGATTCATCATCTCTCCAAAAGCTAATTTCTATTTTATCTTTATTCCACTCAATAGAACATGAACAAATAAATTGATACCCTTTGTTATATATTCATAGTAAAAATATGTGATATGAATCTATTTGTTTATTTAGTTTTCTATTTGTGAAGTAAAAAAACTATATTCAATCCCTACCTCAAATGGTTGATAATAAAAAAAATAATGAATTCATTATAAAATCATAATGTATTTTTTTATTATGAAATTTTTTGTCAATAAAGAAATAAAGGGATTGAGGATCAAAGTCTAATGTACTGCAATATGTAATTTGATAAAAAAAAAAAATTATTGTTCAGATCCCCAATGAGAAACTATCCTTCTATTTAATTTAATTGGAAAGTCATGAATCTGACATGTCTCTTTAAATGAGTAATATAAAACTCATAATTATGAATGTATTGAATACTCGATAAAAAGAGAATTGGTATATGATCAGTAACATAAAATAGGTAATTCTAAATATAAGGAAATATATTTTGGTTGCACAAGTCTATCTATACATCGTATATAGGCTTGTAAATCATGATGCAAATGTAAATCATTTAATTGAAGAATTTTATTTACAAACATAAGAACTTAATATTATAGAAGAATCTGATTTTGCTCGAACTAATGCACGAGCTTTTTATTGATCATACAATTTATAATTTTCGATCACATCATGATATTAAAGAACTCAATTTCCTAACATTGTTTAAGCCACGTTGAAATAACTTCAGTTAGATTCTCATGTTGAACTATTCTGTATTTTGTAAATATCTTAGCCAAAATCCAATCCAAGTTTATGTGTGTAGTCTCATTCTACAAGTGAATAGACTAATTTTAGGATTTGAATATACTATTGACCACACAACACAAGTTAACAATCTTACTATTGTGGTAAAACCACACCCTCAATCTAGCTTTGAATAACTATAGCACTAAAAAAATCTTTGAAACTTATTATTCCTTAAAATATAGGATTTATGGTTTGTTGTGGGATAATAAGAATTGTAAACAGAACTGAACAAAAGGCACCTCTGCTCCACTTAATTTGTTTGAGATTAGGAGATTTAAATTTATCTATTGATCATATGGGGATCTTATCCAATGTTAATATATGATCAGGGTTCAATTTAATCAAGTGTCTCTTTCAAGGTAGTTAGGGTAATAGTTGAAGTCTGTTAAACTTTTGAAATAAATAAGATTTTTTATATCCAGTAAACAACTTGAGAATGGATTATATTTTATGTTTTTTATTTTAACAACCACGATATCATGCATTTATTCTAACCTTACCACTAAACTGATCGAGTCTAATGAGCTAGATTATATTTTACATTTGAAAAAAATAATTTAGATTTTGCTGGATAAGATTATTGGTATGATTTACTAGAAAAAAATATTTGTAACATTTGAAAAAACTATGGATAGTTTTTTTTTCTTTTTATTTTTTTTTCTTAACCCTCATTTCATCAAAGACACCTGAAATTCGACCGAAAGATTAAAGTCTACCTAAAAATTATTTTCATCTCAAATACTAACAAAATGATTGAACCTTAATTTCAATAAATTAAACATTTAATTTTCTCTTTATCTTTTCTTATTACATTACACATTTCGTTTCATATTCCCTACATGGACAATCTTTTTTCCTTATGATAAGTTAATTTTTAATAACCGAGCAAAAAAAATTAAATTTATTGATATAATTTTACAAGCAAAAACTATATTATGTTACATTTGAAAAATATATATGATATTTCTCTCTCTTTATCTTTTCTAATAACATTACACATTTTATTCCATATTATTTTTTTTCTCTTCTATTTTCCTATCTTTTTCCTTAGTGATAAGATATGAAGTTTAATTTATATGCACGGATAATAAAGAATAGTTTTATAATGTCATCTAATTATAAATATTGTTTTAATTAATTTAAGATAATTATTAAAAAATTAATAAACTTATCATCACATAATAAATGTTTATTTAACATAATTGAAATTTATTATAAATAAATATGAAAATATATGAAAATATATTATAATTAAAAATTATAAATAAATATCTTTAATATATGAATTATATTTTAATCTATAATAATAAATTTAAATTATGATATAAAATTATTTTTAACTATTTAAAATTTATTTTAAAATATTAAACTCAATTACGAGATTAGATGAAAATTGAAAGATATAGACGATTAAAACGACCAAGTACAAGAATAAAGATAAAAACGCTTAAAAAAAAAAAAACAGAAGGATAAAACGAGGGTAGTTTAAGCTTAAGATGGTTGAGAGAAATTTTTTAACTATCGACAATTTCATTTAAAATTAGACATTGATAAAGATAATAGGAGAGTAGTCTAAGATGGTTGAGAGAATTTTTTTTTGTCCAATATGAAAAGAGTGCATGAAATGTACAACCAAAAAGAGAAGAGATAGAATCATAGAATATTAAAAACATATAATTACGAGAGTGAGAAGAGTTAAGTTGCTGCAAGAAAACTATGTATTCATGACGAATTCATGTCATTGAACAG
The DNA here is from genome assembly GCA_007407185.1 of Glycine tomentella. Taxonomy (NCBI): domain Eukaryota; kingdom Viridiplantae; phylum Streptophyta; class Magnoliopsida; order Fabales; family Fabaceae; genus Glycine; species Glycine tomentella. The sequence goes on from PYAF01001061.1 coordinate 1,271,472, forward strand.
ATAAATAATTAATGTTATGATATATTATTTTTTTTTAATTATTGGTAATATTTAAAAAAAAATCAAACTCAAGTTAAAATTAAGATGTTGAAAATGATAGATTAGAAGAGACAAGAAGTTAAGTTAAAATATTTGAATTTGTAGATAAAACAGAGATATTTGAAATTGATTTTTGATATTCAGTAACAAATTATTAGATTATCTTTTTTTTTGACAAATTTATTATTAGATTATCTTACGATTTATGTTATTTATCTTGTTTTTAGAATATAATATTGTAATTAATATTGATAAATAATTAATTTAGTTGAAAGTAATTATAATTAATATAAAGGATTAATATAATTAGAATAACTAATAATGTAATAATCAAAGAATCTAAAAATAATATTTTAAAAATGATTTCATTTTCCTACGATACAATGATAATTTTTAATGTAAATAGTCAAGTATATTTTAAGAATAAAATATTAATTATTTTTTATTATCTATTTTTAAAATATTATATAGTTTTTAACTTTTAAGACATTAAACATATTTATTTTTTCTATAGAAAAACATATTTATTTTTATGTAATAATTTTAATTTTTAATCCCTTCAAATAAACATAGACCTTAAGAAAATCTTTTAATTGATTGTTTATTAATAACAAAATAATAATAACATTTTTAATTGAGTTTCTTTTAATTGTGATACCCCACATAAAACTAACATTTCAATGGAAAAAAAAAAGTACTAGTTTGAATTCCAATTGAATACTTGGGTGGAAGGTGGAGAAAATCACATTGCATGACATTTTATGTGATAGTCACAAAATTCTAAAGCAATCATGCTAAATCTATTTATATATAATTCGAGATCCATGAGTTTATACTATATATATAAACTTCATCCATGTTTTAATGAGTGTTGTTTTCACTTCGCTATCCATTTCTCGAAAACATTTTGTTTTTGTATTACACAAGAGGAGAAATTAAGTTATTCTAAGAGTTATCATTGTTTCTCATATTAACTTTTTTAGAATAATTTTTTAAAGAAAATAAATTATGAAAATGAAAAATAATTTTTTTAAAAAATTATTCTTAAAATAAATTATGTTATGTTTGATAAGATATTTTAGTTAGTTTTTTATTTTTTTTACTGACTATTTTGTTAGACTATTTGATAAATAAGTTTTTTAATAATTTGTAATATTTTTTAAAACGCTACTTCAAATAGTATTTTTTTTTAAATATTAGTTTTTAACTTCTAGTTTTTTAATATTTTCTTCCCTCTTTAACTCTTAATATATTTATGAAATTTTATGATTATCCTTCTTAAATAAATCATTATTTTATTTTTTTATGGTATTTTATACTTTTTAACTATTTCAACTATTAATTTTATTGAATAATTATAATTAAATTACTTAGTTTTTTAGCTTTCAGTATTTTATCCAACATAGGACCATGTTGGTTTGGCTATTTGATACCTCACTATCATCACTACATTATCTTCTTAGGCATCTCTAACATACATTAGTTTTGAAATTAATTAAGAAATTGTAGAATGTGCAATCACATACTGTTCAACAAAACAACAATAGAGCCGAAAGTAAAAAGGTGTAATCCATGTTATCACTATTATCATATTCACCAAAACAAGGTGCAAATAATAGTGTGTTAAAAATTGTAAAGAAAGACATTTTCCAAAAGCGAAATACTGAAGGAAGTGTATCAGAATACAACTAATTTAGCAACATATGGAATATGATGACAAGGACTAAGGGGGAAGGTAAAAACAGAGTATATACATGCATGGAAATTTAGCAAAAAAATGGTAAAAGATGGAGATTTTGGTTAGCCAAATAAGTGCATATGTATTCCCTAACCATGAGTATTAACTTTGCTAGTTAATACCTACCTAAAACTTCTGCTCTTCCAATTACATTTGCACAAGAGGCTTGAATTGATGCAAATGAGGTACATAATATTATGTCATTTGAGGGCATTACTTGATCCAAGGATGGGAATTTGAACTTGAAAATCCCCGAATAAATTCCTACTATGCTCGATAAAGATTCGAGAGATAACACATGGAGCTGCTCAAATGTTGTCTCTTCATCATTAGATTCATGATCTCCCTCTTTGGAAACTATATCCTGTATTGCTTGGCAATCCCGTATTGACATGTGCTTCAGTTGACCTAGACTTTTGGCTGTTGAGGATGTGAACAAATATACCAATCCATGGCATTCTTCAACATTCAAAGAGGTAAGATTTGGGAAATACACGGTGGACCGCACCAAATTTTTCATGCTAGGGCAAGAAAACACTTCAAATGTTGCTAGTTTTAAGTAAGTGTTCTACCCATGAGTGTTCTAATCCTATGGAATTTTAAAGCACCCATTTATAGTATGCCAACTTGTTCTGGATGTATATATATGTAATACAAAATCACTTGTATGTCTTCACCTCACAACTTAAATTTTTGGATTGACTTATATTCGGCTGTCATTAGAGATGCCTCATGCCTATATTACACTCTCTTTTCTTCTTATTTGCAAAAAATACTCTTTTTTAAGGATGAATATTTATTGTACTTGAGTCCATTTTAATCTAAATGAGCTTTTTAAAAGATTTTATTTTTTCTGTCTTAGTGATCCTCATTATAATTAACAATTTTGAACCTCTATCTGCTATGAATTTTGTGACCATATATAGAAAATGAAATTTCAAAAACCATAATAGAGATGTTTAAAGCTCAATTGTACCTTTTAACAATCCTTTCAATACCCTAAATAAAATAATCCTCTCAATTAATAATTAATAAAATTCATTAATTAATGAATTTCTTTTCTTTAAAGAGTAAATTTATATCCCTTTCTCTTAAGAGCTGAGATACAACTATTACACTATCCTTCCCGCTTGTATTGAAATATATAATTTAGTTCATTTAACTTAATAATCTTAAAGTAAATTACACACTCTCTCTCTTTTTAAAAGGTAATTTAATTACACTCTTCTTCAATTTCTTAAGAAATGCTAGTTGTACATTATCTTTCTTTCTTACGCTAAAATGTATAATGGTTACACTCTTTTTCTTTGAGATGTGAGTATTACATTTTCATTCTTCTAATGTTAAAATATAGAGTTTACTATCCTTTTAATCTCCTAATTTTTTTTTGAATTTTTGTTTTTAATCTCTAAATTTTTTTGACTGATTTTAATTCCTTAACTTTTTGTCTTATTTTTAATCTTTTCACAAACTAAAAGTAATAACAAACAAAAAGAAAATGACAAAATCTTTAGTTCTAACTTTATTAATTGGAATATGCTTTTTAAAATTATCAATAATAAAAATATATTATAATATAGACTATTCATCATAAATTTGAAATATAGTTTTTATATAAAAAATATTTCTTATAAATTTTAATTATAATAAATTTTATATATAATAAAATATTATTTTAATTATATAAAACAAATATTTATAATATGCACTTGTTAGAAAATTTACTTATAATAATTATATAACAATTAAATTTGGATAATGAATTCCTTGCCTGTTGGTGAAACATCTTGATTGTGAAGTTGAGATCATGATGAAATATTAAATCAGAATCTTCCTTTGAAGTTTTAATCCCCTCAAACATTGGCGCATTTACGAGTATTCATGTTGGGGCATTCAGCTTCGTGGCTTCTTCCGAACATGAGAATTGCAAGGTAGCATCCTAAGGATTTCTACCTTAATTTTGTGAGCCGAAGCATCGCTTTCATCTTCTTTTTATATTACTTCTTTTATTGATTCACATTTTTCTATATATAGGATTTAGGTTGCACCAAACTTTTCACCTTTTCAACCATGAAAAGAGGTTGCTCTATAAATGCTTCTTTGTGACTATTATGAAATTCTGATGTGAATAGCTACAACTTAGAACCAAAGTTATGAAAACCGGTTCGGTCATTGACTCGGTCGAAGTAGTTGATCAATAATTCAATCGGTGGGTCAGTAATTGGTCCGATTTGACCCGGTCTATGTTAAAATTTTAAAATTATATATGAATATAAAAATAATATTATTTGATTAAGAAAAATATAATAAAAAATTTAAAATAAAAATTGAAGTATTAAAGTTGATAATATAAGTAAAGTGTATTAATAAAAAAAAAGAGTATAAATAACAATTACTTAAAATTAAAACATATTTCCATATTTAAAAAAATGAGCCAAAATGAGTAAAGTCAGAAATAAAGGGGTTAAAAAAGCAAATAAATTGGTGGATTGGGCCCAAATAGAAAACCCTACATATATATACTTAACATTCTTCTCTTCTCTACAACAATTACCGCAAATAGAAGCAATTTCTTATAATTTTTCGGTGCACCTGCTGCAACCTCATATGAAGCAAATTTTTGTGATTTTTCAGTGCAGCTACCTTCTTCACTTTCTCTTCCTCTTTTCCGCTTCAGATCCGTGCTTCCTCTTCTATTTTCGCTTCTTCATTCAGCTTCCTCTCTTCTGCTTCTTTTCCTCTTCGATCAACACGCTAAAGTGACACAACCCTGTTTGAGTTTTGAAAATCGTCTAAATTTGACCACATCAACTGCATGACTAATTCAATAACTAAACTGGACCGGTGATGTTACCGGTTTCCGGTCCAACCGATCGGATTGACCGGTGCGATCTGGTTTTAATAACAATGTTAGAACAATGACACATCCAAGCATTTTAATATGAGGCTATTGGCCCCATATTAATTTATTTTAATATTATATTTTATAGTAGTTTTAAAAGTAATTTTAAAAAAAATATGCAAATAGTAAAATTTTAATGAATATTTTAACCTATTATATATAATTGCTTTTAATTATTTTAAAAATTAATTTTTTATCCAATGATAGATTTTTAATTAGTGTATATATATTTATATGAAAAGTCAGGTATTCAAATAAAATATATCATGTTTATTATTTTCAAAGAATAAGATTTAATAATACTATTTATCCTAATTGTAAATTATATTTAATAATTAATAAATACTATAATAAATATATTATAAGGTGTTAACCGTGAAAATCATTAAAATATTTTCGAAAAGATCTTTTTATATATAGGACTATAACTTTCACGTTCGATTGTATTAACATAATTTTTTTTATTGTGAGACATCCGAAATTCGATTGTAAGTTTTTTTTTTTTTTTATAAATAAGTAATTATAGTTTTCAACTTAAAAAAATCGTTCGTATTAAACAAAACATTTCTTATCATTTTAACAGCTTAAAAAGGCTAAGGATTAAGAGGAAAAGTGGGGTAAATTCAATGAAAAGAAATTTTATTAAGAGTGGAACAAATATATACACTATAGCTTTGAAATCGATAGCAATATATAGGTACAACATAAGTGGTGTGTTGCGAATTCGACAAGTATACTGTTCATTCAAGTAATAAAATGATAAGGGAGTTGTCATTCCCACGAGGATTGTTGCGCTAATTATATTGTAACTTAAATCTATAAGTTGGATAATTAAATGTTTATAAAAGAATGAATTGGTTGTTTGAATGAATAAAAGTAAAGATAAGTTTAAAGCATAATTATCTACTATGAACAAGTAAAGCAAGTTGTGATAAGGTAAAGAAAGCGTAGTCAGGGCACCCACACTCGATGATTCCTTCCAATGAATCATATCGCTTGCTACATTCATGTATCTAAGTTATTCAGTGGTTGTGTTATCATGTATTAGCTACTTACTAATTCCTTAGTGACATAACCCTTTTAACCCCCTTAAAAACCCTAATTCCTTAGTGGCCTTCCTAGGGTTAAGCATTCAGCCACACAACAACAAGCTACAAGCATGCATTCCTATTACTAGGTCATGCAAAGCAAGTCCCTACACTTAGTTCCAAGACTAGAACCTCAATATTCCTATTGTGAACCCTAGCTCTGAGCTCTTAACTAGATTGATCAAGTCTAAGGAAGAGATGTAAACAATCAAGCAAAGTGCAGTAAAATAGCTTTGGATAAATGAATGATAGCATTTAATACATTCAAATGGAAGTTACATCAAGTGCTTGGCCCTAGCTACAAATGAAACTAGCCAAACCTAGTCATGACTGGCCTTGGTACATAAAAAAGAAGCATGCCCAGCTGATACACAAGCAAGGAGAAGGAAGAGAAGAGGGAGAGAACCCACTTGCACTCACGACTCAAACCCTAGCCAAGTTCCCAAGCTCCCTCTAGCTTTCTTTCAGTCAAATTTCGTCCAAAAGTCCTCCTTCAGAAGTGGGTTATGATATTTATACTTGGGGGATCGAAACCCCAAGTTTGCCCTTTGACAGCTTTTAAAATCTGCAGAATCGAAGTTAGGTGCAGTCAGCGCGGTGAATGGCATGGATCGCGTTGCATCTTTTAAGTGTGGCGCGGCTAGCGCCAGCTTCCAGAGAAGTTGTCCTTTCTAGAGCAGTTGTGGTGCGGATGGCGCTGCTTGTGGCGCTAATCGCGCCAGAAACTAGAGGAGTTGCATTTTGCAGAGCCTTACCTGCGCGGATAGCGAGGCAACTGACGCGGATCACGTCACTTAGTGCAGATGGCGTTGTTAGCGCTGGAGTTGGCGCAGATTGTGCCAGATCTTTTCTACTTCTTTCTCTGCATTTCTTTTGGCTCAATTCACCTACTAATCACTCAAATTGACTGAAAATATCATTGAGGCAAATTTGTCAACATTTATATCTATTTAGAAGCTTTTATCATTAATTCTAATGCATTTTGTGATCTAATTTAGCTTGGAAATGTCTTATGCTAGTCGCATATCATGGTGTTAACAAGATTCATGATCAAGAGGTAATTAAGTCAAAGAAATAACTATCGAGTCACTTATTTATATAAATTTTTAATATTAACAGTGAAATTAGATTTTGACACTAGTAAAAAGTTTATTAACTTTCTATTTCTAATTAAAAGTGTGTCACTTATTTCGTTTTGTAGCATGTGAAATCGCTACAACTAGTTTTTTTTTTTTAATTTGACTTTGTTTATCAGTGCTCCAAAAATACACATGTATAATTGTTCGTTGTAACTAATTTTTGTTGAAAGGTTATTTCTGGAAACACAAAGCAAAACTTTTTATCTTTTATATTCGACAAAATTCAATCGAAAATATATTTCGATAAGATTAATACATTAAAAAGATCTTATTTTTAACAAATTTGTTTCTAGAGGATGACCTTTTCTATTAAAAATTGACTTTGTCAAAAGACAACCCTTCCATACTTACAAGTTTTTACTTAAAAAAAAAATGATTTCAGGGAACACTATCCTCTTACACAATAATTAATTAATTAATTATGAAGCGTAATTAGTATTCTGTTTTCTCACACTTGATCATTTTCCGGATCCGGTCAACAATCATATTTAGATGAAGATCACCTAAACAAAGCGAATTAATCATTCTCATCACAAATATATTTTAAGACATAAAATTGTGACTATGAGAAAAGATAATATTGAAATAACTTTTATGAAGTCTGCATACTTTTTTGAATGATCATATTATAAATGTATTTATTTATCCATGATTAATCTTTATTATAAATATGATTGGTCATTTTTAATAAAGTACTCCCTTCTAATCATGTTGTCTAGTATATAATAACAGTAAATTAACAAGCCGACGACTATTGCATGCAACACGTCAACAACTATTTTCAAAATGAAATGGTTCAACTTTAAGGAAAATCTTTGAATTAATTTATTTAATAAAAAGATGGGTAATTTCTTTGCTTCTGTATAAATTAAATATGATATACTACCTCGGCATAATGAAGCAACTGTATATAACATCTGCAAATAAACCTCAAACATAAAGTCTACACATATGCCATAAATTTCATGACCAATATAAAACCAACAACATGATTCAAACTCTAAACATAAGAACGGAAACTAGCAAATAAAAAATATGTGCCTGCCCAAAATAAATACATAAAAATCCATGTAAACATCCAAAACAAGGAGTGTGTCTAACAACATAAACCACTTCTAGGCTGGCCATAACTATTACAACGACAATACCACTGGAATGAGATAAAGGAGAAGGAAAAAGAAGAGTACGAGCATGATCCAACAGAGTAGTAGTCCTTCCCAACAAGCTTAAGGTGGAAGATTCCGTCCCACTGATTCATCAACATCTGCTCCCACGAACGCAATGTCATGATCATAGCATCATAGCAGTCAAACACAAACACAAACACGCCAACATGAGCTTACAAAACAAGCTAATCATTTCTATAAATATAAGCGTTTTTAAATTATTATAATAATTTTTACGCAAGTGATGTTGTTATATGGAACTTATATCTCTAGATCACTTATCAACAACATGAAACACATCAAACTTCTGTAGATAACGCAACTGCACATAACAACATAAAAAGACATGACACAAAGGTAAACATCCAACTACATCATAACAACGTAGAAATGCATGATACATAATCAAATATCTTAATAAACGAATGCAAATACTATGCAGATACCTCAACATCGATTTCATATATGGATGCCGATACTGCAGATACTAAACAAAAACCTCATAACAACATACAATGAGTTCTTGCAATATTAATTCTCTTTTTCTGCATAGTATCTGCATCCAGCAACATCTCTCAATAAACCATTAATTAGTACACTCATTTACATTCTCTCGGTAAACCTTTAAACGAGAGTTTAATTTTCATGCACTTAATATTCAACAAACTTATCTTCTATAACTTTTAAACTAGTTATATAAAATTAACTTTTTTTTATCATACTTGATAATATATGTTGGACGATAATATAAAAATTTTAATTAAATTTTTTGAACAAAGGATTATTTATGACATATTTGAGATCAGAAATAATTTAAAAGGTATCTAAGTTAATAATGTGGATGATAATTTAGATATGAAGTGAAGGTTTTAAAGAGGACGAACATTTGAAAATTTTCGTTAATTTTGGGTAAAATTAAACATGGTGTTTTAATTTGTGAGTTTTTAATAAAAACATTTTTTGTAAAATTAATCAATTTAATGATTTTATTTTCTGAATTATTGGATGTAAATTCTGGTTTTTATTTTGTTCTACTTAGTCATCAATTTTAATTTCAATTTCTAGTGTTTTATATAAATGAAAGAGGGGAAATTAGGCAGCAAAAATATCATTCACGATCAATATTTATACCATGAAATTAAGGGAAGTACTGAAGATTGCAGTATACATGGCATGGAAGAATCTTGTAACTTACGGGAATAAGAATTCCCATCGTTCACACACTACTGTCATTGTGACTGTATAATGAGTACTGCATGATGGATTCCCTGAACAAATAAAAAAGATGCGAGTTGATTAAAAAAAAAAACTATATATAAAAGATTCAGGTGGACTATAGATTGAATCTGCATTCAGAGAAATATACACAGCTATCCCCATAATTAAATTTCTTTAATTGGGAAGCAATTGGAATCAATTATTTTGTATCTTTAAAGGACTAAATTAGTAAAAGAAAAGAGTATATATATATATATATATATATATATATATATATATATATATATATATAAACAAAACAAGGGCGATGAAATCATTTTAATAAGTTATACTACGAAATGAGCCAACAAATTTAATATAAAGGAGGGGGACCAGAAAAGGCTAAAGATATTAGTTTCCTAAAATTATGAAATTGGGAGAGAAAGGACTGAATAAGATCACATAGGAATAAGACCATGCATATTGGTTTGGCTAAATTTGATCCCTCTGTATCACACCAAATCATCTTCTTAGGCATCTCTAGCATACATTAATTTCGAAATTAATTAAGAAATAGTAGAATGTGAAATCACCTTAAGATGACTGTTCAACCAAAATAACAACATAGCCAAGCTAGCAAAAGGTGTAATCCATGCCATCACTAATTCACTACTATCATTTCCCCTCCAAAAGAAATAAAAGAGTGTTTAAAAACGTTAAACAAGAAACAATTTCCAAAAGTAAACTATTGAAGAAAGTGTATCAGAATAGAACACTGTTCTTTATGTTCTTATAACATGCCTCAGATAGTGCACAACATGTGCATTAATGATGACAAGGACGAAGAAAAGAATAATATATACGCATGGAAATTTAGTAAAAGCATGGTAAAAGATGAAGATGTTGATTAGCCAAATAAGTGCATATATATTCCCTTACCATGAGTATTAACTTATCTACTTTGTTGATTATGCATCAAAATTCTAAAATTATCACAATAGGAATTTCTAGAAGAAAAAATTATGTTAGAGAAAACTATCGTTGAAATAGTTAGTCTAGAAAGTTCATCTATGAAATTCCTAGAAACTAAGACTGTACTATAAATGTATATATGTAAGTAGTAGATAAATCTAGAGATTGTAACCGTAAGTGATAGTTCTTAAAACTTGCCTTAGGCAGACAACATATGCAATGTGATGACAAGGACTAAGGGGAAGGTAAAAACAGTGTATATATATGCATGGAAATTTAGCAAAAAAATGGTAAAATATGAAGATGTTGGTCAGCCAAATAAGTGCATATGTATTCCCTTACCATGAGTATTAACTTATCTACTTTGTTGAATATGCATCAAATTTCTAAAATTATCATAATAGGAATTTCTAGAAACTAAGACTGTACTAAAAATTCATATATGTAAGTGGTAGATAAATCTAGAGATTGTAACCGTAAGTGATAGTTCTTAAAACTTGCCTTAGACAGACAACATATGCAATGTGATGACAAGGACTAACGGGGAAGGTAAAAACAGAGTGTATATATATGCATGGAAATTTAGCAAAAAAATGGTAAAATATGAAGATGTTGGTCAACCAAATAAGTGCATATGTATTCCCTTAACCATGAGTATTTACTTGGCTAGTTAATACCCACCTAAAACTTCTGCTCTTCCAATTAAAGTTGCTCAAGAGGCTTGAAAAGATGCAAATCTGGTACATAAGAATATTTCAGTTGAGGGCATTCCATTAAAGTCACTTGATCCAAGGATGGGAATTTCAACTTGTACGTCCCTGAGTAAATTCCTACTATGCTTGGTAAAGATTCGAGAGACAAAACACGGAGCTGCTCAAATGTTATCTCTTCATCATTGGATTCATGATCTCCCTCTTTACACACTATTTCCTGTATTGCTTGGCAATCCCGTATGCACATGTGCTTCAGTTGACCTAGACTTTTGGCTGTTGAGGATGTGAACAAATATACCAATCCATGGCATTCTTCAACATTCAAAGAGGTAAGATTTGAAAAAGACACGGTCGATGGCACCAAATTTTTCATGCTAGGGCAAGAAAACACTTCCAATGTTTCTAGTGTTTTAAGTAAGGGTTCTACCCATGAGTGTTCTAATCCTATGGAATT
>PYAF01001061.1:1282979-1312849 GCA_007407185.1 Glycine tomentella
TTGTCTTTGCAAGTGATTGCTTGATGCTCCAAGCTAGGCATGACCTAAGAAAATCAGAAGCAGGAAAGCGTACAAAATGAAAAATACAAGAGAAAGGTCATTAAGAGAGAAATAGGAGGAAAAAAAAAAACAGAAGCAAAACAGGAGTTATGAAAGCAGTACAATTTGAGAAATTGTCCTTGCCTGAAACTGTCCTTGCAAAATTCCCATGGCATCTTCCTTTTCGAGTGATAGTTGCACCAAGTTTGGAAAAACCTAGGAATTTAATTGTTCGAAACAAAATATAGGATTTGTAATGAGATCTAACTTAATTTACTATGAATGGCGGTTTTGAATGTATTAAAAAAGGAAAAATATTTGATTAAATTCACACTTTCAATTTCAATTAATTATTAAAATACTAGCCTTACAGTATTTGATCCTATGTTTTATACACTCCATTTTTTTTAACATTATTTGACTGTTTGTATTTTTTTTAATGCTCCTCCCATTAATTGAAAGTGAATCTGAATTATTTAAGACCAGCATGGGATGTCAAAAAGTGTGACTAGCAATTTCTTTAATAATTTATGCATATTGAGACATGCAAGCGTAATATGAAAACTAGAGAGGTAATCTTTTTGGTACCTTTTCAACTGAGAAAACGGCTTGCTGATCAATTGAAGTACAAAGTGGGTACTCTATATCTGCAACTTCACCACTACGATGCTTAGTTGGGAACAATTTCAACTTGTCACAATGATATACATCTAGTTTTGTTAGCATTGGCCATTCTAGCGAGTGTTTTCCATTGTAGAAATACTTCAGCTCCGATAACTTCCATAATGTTAATGAGGTCAGACAATGGAAATTGAACTGTTTAGTTTCTCCCTTCAAGACTGCTTCATTTTCTACAAAAATTTCTTCCAGTGTTGCACAAGATCTCACATCAAGCTTAGCAAGATGATTAGCCACTGATGTTGGAAACAAACTTTTGAGGCTTTGACAGTTAGAAATGCACACTTCTTGAAGGCTGATGAGAATTTCATCAGGATTCGGATTCCATATATGCTCCAGATTCGGCAACTGATTTAGAATCAGTTTCTTCAAAGGAAGAGAAATCTGAGAAGCTGGCTTCATATCTGCCTCTGTACCTTTCATATCAAATATTGCCTTAACTGATTTACAGTTGCTTACCTCGATTTCTTTCAAGTTACATAGAAATCGAAGTAAATAAAAAGGAATCACATTGGATAAAGTTTCACATTCGACCACAGTCAAAGATTTCAAACTGTTGAAACAATTGTTACTTGGGATTGGAACTACACCAAGCCATATCTGTTCTAGGTGATGGTGTTCACCAAATTTCAAATGCTCTATATCGCATGCACACTTTTCCACCTGTAAGTGCAAAACAATTATTTTTTCAAAGGGTTTGTAATATTCTTATTTGAAACAAAAATTTCACTTATTACATATTATCATAAAATGAATGCATATGCATAATAAACTATGAAGTTGTTAAAATCTACTCCCTTAACTTTCCATTTTACACCAAACCAATATTTCCATTTTAATAAAAATTAATAGTGAAGGCAAGTTGTTGAACTGAAGTGTAGAATTCATTTTAACATTCTGAGCACCCATTTACAAATAGTATGCAACATGTTCTGGATGTATATAGATGTAATACAAAATCACTTATATTTGTTCACCTTACCACTTAAATTTTTGGGTTGACTTATATTCGGCTGTCATGAGAGATGCCTCATGCCTATATTACACTCTCTTTTCTTCTTATTTGAAAATATATATACACTTTTTTTTTTTTAAGGATGAATATTTATTACAGTTGAGTCCATTTTAAATTTATATGCCTTTCTCTTAAGAGATACGGCTATTACACTATCCGTCCCTCTTGTATTGAAATATATAATTTAGTTCATATAATTTAACTAAATTACACTCTCTTTTTTTTTTTACAAAAAAAGTAAATTAATTACACTCTTCTTTCTTTAGAGATGCTAGTTGTACATTATTTTCTTAGGCTAAAATGTATAATAAATTGCACTTTTTTTTTTCTTTGAGATGTGAGCATTACATTTTCGTTCTTCTCATGTTAAAATATAGAGTTTACCATCCTTTTAGTCTCCTAAATTTTTTAGAATTTTTGTTTTTAATTTCTAAATTTTTTTAACTGATTTTAATTCCTTATGGGGAAAAAAAAGAAAATGACCAAATCTTTAGTTCTAAATTTATTTGAATATATTTTTAAAAACTATCAATAATAAAATATAGCATAATATAGACTATTATCATAAATTTTAAATAAAATTTTTATATATAAAATAATTTTTATAAATTTAAATTATAATAAATTTTATATATAATAAATTATTATATTAATTACATAAAAAAATTTATAATTGAATAATGCACGAGTTAGAATAATAATTTACTTATGATTAAGAAGTATATAACAATTGAATTTGGATAATGAGTTCCATACCTGTTGGTCAAACAACATCTTGATTGTGGAGTTGAGATCATTGTGGAATGTTAAATCAGAATCCTCCGTTGAAGTTTTAATCCCCTCGAACTTTGGAGCATTTACGATTCCTTCAGAGAAAGTATTCATATTGGGGCATTCAGCTATTGTGGCTTCTTCCAAACATGAGAACTGCAAGGGGGCATCCCCCGAATAAAACCTTACTAGCCTTGGTAAGGAATCCAACATTAATGTTGTGAGGCGTCCAAATATGATCTCATTAGAAGCATCTTCATCTTCTTTTTTTACTATTTCCTTCATTGATTTACATCCCTCTATAGATAGGATCTCAAGTTGCAACAAACTTTTGGCAGTTGAGCATTTGAATAAATACTTCATCCCATGACAGTCCGTCACTTGCAACTCTTTCAGATTGATGAAAGATACTTCACAGCTCACTAATTTTTGTAACTGAGGGCAGAAATCAAGATCTAATATTTGAAGCTTTTCAGAGTATGGATTTACCCATGGGTGCTCTAACCCTATCGACTCCAGCTCTTCAAGATAATACAAGGTTAATTGTTTCAATCCGGGAAGTGAACGGTCATGAACTTGGAGTTTCTGAGACGGAAATATCTCCTTCAGACCATAGCAACGTTGCACTCGAAGATGTTCTAAGCTGGGCACCTTTGGAAGGAAATCAAAAGGCAAAGTGTCTTTCTTAATGTCATCATTATCAAAGGATAGATCAAGAACATTTAATTTGAAAAGGAGGTCATCTGGAAAATGTGCATCGCTCAACAACATAATGTTTTCCTCATTGAGTGTCAAACTCTTCAGAATGGGAACAATCTAGCAAGGCCAAACAAATTCAAAAGAAAATGCACGGTGGTAGTTAGAAGGAGGAAAATATAATATGAAATTAAGAGAAAAGGAAGCACACAAAGTTTAACTGATAATGCTTTGTCACCTTATCAACTGAGAACAGAGGTTGTTGGTTTAGCCGGCAAATTGGAGCCTCTGTAACTGCTTCTTTTTTACTATTATGAAATTCTGATGTGAATAACTTCAACTTAGGACAGTAGGACACATCCAAGCTTTCTAATATGGGGCATTCCAGATGGTGTTTTCCAGGATAAAAGCAACTAAGCACTGACAACTCATAAAGAACCAACTGCCGCAAACAAGGGAATTCAAACATTTCAGTTGTTGCATGTTCCGCCGTTACATCTTCCTTTCCAACAATTTCTACCAACTTGTCACAGAGCTGTATTCCAAGGGTCATAAGTTTCCCAAGATTTCGGGCAAGGGACAAAGGGAACAGTGTTACCAAGTTTTCACAAACTTCAACAACCACTTCTTCCAAATTGTGAAAGCTGAAAATTCCTCGGGGGGTTTTCTTCCATACACATTTCAAATTTGACAACCCTTTTAGAGTAAGCTTTTTCAATGGAAGGACTATTATTCCCTTAGTCTTGGCTTCACTGTCATCTATGTCAAATATTATCTGCGCTGCATCGGAGCTATGTACATTCAATTCTTGTAAGGTATTCAAGTAAGGAAGTACATGAGATGGAATTACAATATCTCTTTTACATGCTCCATCAAATTCGAATTTCTTCAAACAGTCAAAGAAGTTCTCCGGAAAAGCAGGTTTGTCGTGCATAACATCCGTCATCCCAAGGTAATGGACAAGAATCATATGCTTTGAATATTCGAAAAAAACCTTAAAAGCCAGAGAAACTCAACGTCAGATAATCGACAAGTCTCATATGCCTCAATAATTGTTAATGGCAAGTGTACCACTTGGATTTACATTTGATTGTAGAAAACTATATATACATTTGCCTCATTAATTGAGATATCTGCGATTATCTCATGTTAAGTTTCAATTCTAATTTTTGTTTTCTAAATAAATCATGAGCTTTATTTTGATATATATTGTTTTTGTACCATTTTTATATTGTTAAATAGAAATCAGTTATTCAAGTAATTTAAAGTAAGAGCATATATAATAATGATGCAAATATAGAGGAGTTATTCAAGTTATTTTCGGTCAGATGTCCAAAATTTTAATATTATTATTATTATTCATAATTTTATTTATTATTTTTATAATGGATTCTAATCCATTGACTTTAATTAAGGATTAAAGGTGCTGTTGCTTGCTGTTGATGTTGAGAATGGATTCTAATGGTCTAAAATGTAGAAAGAGAAAATAGGAATAAAATAGTGGCTAAAGGTTTTTGACCCAGATGGCTCAAGAATGCAAAAAATATAAGAAAATGATAATGAGATGAAAATATAAGGAGAAAAAGATGACAGGGCTTTTCGGCCAATGCAAGCCTAAAATATAAAAAATAATAGCAGAAGAGAAGAGAAAAGAAAAGAAAGCTGATTTGGCACATACGCATAGAGGAAGAAATAGAACAAGAGATTGTAACCACATCCAAACTTTAATTCACTAAAATTTGACACAAAAGTCCCTGTATTCTTTTACCTTTATGCGCAAATTGAAGCAATAATATATAACAAAATGACTAAGAAAAACAATAGTCTCAGAAAATATGATGGGCGGTGCAATGTAATTTTTTTTCCTATCATTTACATGAAGCTTTAACTTTGGTGAATTGGTCTAATGGCATAAACTAACAATGGTGAAGAAAGAAATTTCCGGAAATGGGGGGAGTGGATATTTAACGTATCCTTCTACTCGTTAACACAATCTCCTCCCACAAAATTGGCTTCCGGAAAGTAATTTCTAAAAATGTTCTGGAAATTTCATAAATGGAGGCTATTTTTGGAAAAGGATTATAGAAGGGGACTGTAAAAACAAGAGGGAGGAGTGGATGTAGCAATTGCCAATAATAACATACATAAGGGTTTAGAGATCCAAATAGACTTTCAGAATATTTTGGGCTAATATGTCCAATTAGTATGAAAAGGTAGAATAAAATTAACGAATAAGGGTGAAAGGAAAAAAAAAAAAAAGCCTAAAAGATTTGTTAAGTTGGTAATTGTTATTTCCACTCCCCCTTTACATTAACACACTTCCTTTCTCATTTTTTATAATGAGACTACCCACTAAACTGAAGGTGGATGATACGCAACCCACAAAGTATTTCGTGTGTCACATCTGTTCAAAGGACATTGATTTCTCGCTGAGTACTTTTGATGAGGTAAAGTGCCACTGTGGGAACTTGATGAAAAGACAACTAGATATGCTGGTAGAGCCTGCTGATGGCAATGGGGTTTTTGTTAAAGGGGATGTCTTATCGAGCCTCCGGCTGCTTCATTCACTACCAGTTTCGATTCAGGTGTCATCCCATTGAAAAAGATGCGCACCTTCTTACCTACTGGCATGTCATACTGAGGACATCGCCGGATCAACTCTTGAAATCTGTTCCATGCCGCGCATAATCTTTCTCCTTGGAGCTGGGTGAAATTGGTGATCTCATTCACCAAGCGGTTGTATTTTTCCATGGAGAAATATTGGGCAAAGAACTTTGCCATCAACTTGTCCCAAGTGGTTATACTGTTTGAAGCTTGGCGGCCCAACCACCTGAGAGCTTTCCCCTTTAGAGCAAAAGGGAAGGGTCGTAGCCTATTAGCCTCGTCCGTCACTCCGTGATGGCGGATGGTGTCGCAGATCATCATAAATCTATCAGTAAAGTCGTGAGGATCCTCATCATCCTCCCCACCAAATTGACTCCGTTCCACCAAGTTGATTAGAGAAGGGTGGATATCAAAGTGGTTTGCTTGTATTGGTGGTCGGACTATGCTGGATGTAGGCCTAATGAACAAAGGAGCAAGAATGTTCTCCATGAGTTCATCCTCAGGCCTCGGCTGATTATGATTCTGTTCAGCCATATCTAGTTCTGCCTCTTCTTCTTCTTCTTCTTCTTCTTCTTCTTCTTCTTCTCTTGGAGATCTAGAACTAGATGTCTCTATTTCTCTTCTCTGTTTCGCTAACTTCCTGTTCCTCTTAGAAGTCTTCTCAATCTCAGGATCGAACTGAAGATTCGCAGGATTAGCGATACCTCGCATAAACTCTAGAAGCAGGTAAGTAACAAAATAAGTCCAACCTTAAAGATAAAAAATTATAATAAAATTGGCTAAAACAATCCCCAGCAACGGCGCCAAAAACTTGTTGTGGATTCGACAAGTATACCAATCATTCCAAGTAATATAATGATATGAAAAGATATCGTTCCCACGAGGATTGTTTGACCAATTAAATTATAAATTGTATCGATAGGTTGGAGGAGAAATAATTTTGAGAAATTGGTGTTGTATGTGTGTAACAAATTAAATTAAAACCTAATTATAAACATAAAGTATTATAAACAAGCAATTAAAGATTGTACCAATACGTGAACTAATGGAGTTAGGGCAACCCACACTCAATGCTCCCAACATTCTTACATGGATTGTTTACTACATTCATCTATTCCAGTTACTAAATTCATGCATCTTCTTTGAATAATAGTTAAGCCCTACTCCCGTAGTGACATTGACCCTTTAACTCATGTAAATACCCTAATTCCTTAGTAGCATCTATTAGGTTAAGCATTAAACGATGCATTAAATGTTTGCAAGCATACACTTCTATCCCTAGACAATGTAAAGCTTGTCACTTGACCCAAGTCCAAGCATAGAATCTCAATATTCCTATTGCAGACCCTAGCTTTCAGTACCCAACTAGATTGATCAGTTCCAGCAAGATACAAACATACATTCAAACAAAGTAAAGTGAAATAACTTGGCATAAATGAATGATAGCATTCAATCCTATCCAAATGAAAGTTACATTGAGTGTTTGGCCCTAACTACAAAAAGAAACTAGTCAAACCTAGTCATGGATGGCCTTGGTACAACAAAAAGAAGCATGCTCTGCTGATATGCAAGCAAGGAGAGGAATAGAAGAGGGAAGAACCATCTTTCACTCACACCCCAAGCCCTAGAATCAGCTCCCAAGCTCTCTTTTCTCTTCCTTTGGTGATTTTTCGTCCAAAAAGTCCTTAAACCAGAAGTGGGATATGCTATTTATACTTGGGGAAGTAAAATCCCAAGTTTGGCCCTTGACAGCTTCATTAATCTACATAATCGAGGTTTGGTGCGGATCGTGTGAATCATGGCGCTAATAGCGTCAGCTTTTTAACTGTGGCGCTGATCGCGTGAGGCACAGTGCTGATCGCGCCATCTTCAATCAGCAACTAATTTCTTGCTCTCGTGCGGCTCGCGCTGGATTTGGCGCGAATCACGCCAAAAACCAGAGGGATTGCACTTTCCAGAGTAGCATCCACGCGGATCGCGTGGGTCTTCAAGCGGATAGCGCCAAATGATGCTTATGGCGTTGATGGCGCTGCACATGGCGCAGATCGCGCCAAAAACCAGGGGAGATGCCATTTTCAGGGCAGTTACCGTGCTAATAGCGCAGATCTTCATGTAGATGGCGCCACTTGATCCCAACTGGCGCTGATCGCGCGAGAAGTGGCGCGGATCGCGCCAAAGCTTCCTTACTTCTTCTATGCATCTCTTTTAATTAAAATCACCTGCTAATCCTTTCAATTGACAAAAATATATCATTGAGACAAATTTGTCACATTCATACCAACTGGAAGATTTTTATCATATAAAAAGATGCGTTTAATGACTTAATTGAGCTTGGAAACATCATGTGCTAAACACATATCAGGATGCCATGTTCTTCATTTTCGATGAGTTGATGGTGCTCCGTAGCTCTCTCAGTGTCTCCTTTAAACCACCACTCCAACTCGAAAACAAAGAATTCAGAAAGGTGGAAGAAAAGTCTCTAGATGTTAACACAAATAAGGTAATATTGCTTTTTATTCATTTGAGATGGTACTTGCATGAGTTGTTTGGTTAGAAGGATGGAATGGAAAAAATAAATTCCTCCCAATATTGTTTTAGTTGGGCCGACAGAAGTTATAAATAGATAAGTTTATACAATATTTTTCTATAAAATATACTTTTTTGGGGCAATTATAATTTATTTTTTTTAATTAATTTTGGGCCCATAAGAATGTTAGGCCGATTTGAAGCTGGTTTCCCGAGTGATTTGTTGCTTTTGCATTATGTTAAGCACTAAGTTCATAGTTCTCGCGATCAGAAACGAGAGCCATTTGAGAGAATTAAAATTTAAATTAAATTAAGATAAGCAAATACTAACAATTGAATTTGGATAATGAATTCCTTACCTGTTGATGAAACAACCTCTCGATTGTCGTGTTGAGATCATCGTGGGAGATTAAGTCATTATCCTCTTTTGAAGTTTTAATCCCCGAAAACATTGGCGCATCTATAATTCCTTCAGAGAATGTTTTCATATTGGGGCATTCAGCAATCGTCGCTTCTTCCAAACACGTGAAATGCAAAGTGGCATTCCCTGAATAAAACCTTACTAGCCTTGGTAAGGAATCCAACATTAATGTTGTGAGGCGTCCAAATATGATCTCATTAGAAGCATCTTCTTCTTCTTTTTTTACTATTTCCTTCACTGATTTACATCCCTCTATAGATAGGGTCTCAAGTTGCAACAAATTTTTGGCAGTTGAGCATTTTAATAAATACTCTATCCCATCACAGTCCGTCACTTTCAACTCTTTCAGATTGATGAAAGATACTGCACAGCTCACTAAATTTTCTAACTGAGGGCACCATGCAAGATCTAATATTTGAAGGTTTTCAGAGTATGGATTTACCCATGGGTGCTCTAACCCTATCGACTCCAGCTCTTTAAGATCAAACAGGGTTAATTGTTTCAATCCGGAAAGTGAACGGTCATGAACTTGGAGTTTCTGAGAGGGAAATATCTCCTTCAGACCATAGCAACTTTGCACTCGAAGATGTTCTAAGCTGGGCACCTTTGGAAGGAAATCAAAAGGCAAAGTGTCTTTCTTAATGTCATCATTATCAAAGGATAGATCAAGAACATTTAATTTGAAAAGGAGGTCTTCTGGAAAATGTGCATCGCTCAACAACATAATGTTTTCCTCATTGAGTATCAAACTCTTCAGATTGGGAACAATCTAGCAAGGCCAAACAAATTCAAAAGAAAATGCACGGTGGTAGTTAGAAGGAGGAAAATATAATATGAAATTAAGAGAAAAGGAAGCACATAAAGTTTAACTGATAATGCTTTGTCACCTTATCAACTGAGAACAGAGGTTGTTGGTTTAGCCGGCAAATTGGAGCCTCTGTAACTGCTTTTTTACTATTATGAAATTCTGATGTGAATAACTTCAACTTAGGACAATAGGACACACACAAGCTTTCTAATATGGGGCATTCCAGATGGTGTTTTCCAGGATAAAAGCAACTAAGCACTGACAACTCATAAAGAACCAACTGCCGCAAACAAGGGAATTCAAACATTTCAGTTGTTGCATGTTCCGTTACATCTTCCTTTCCAACAATTTCTACCAACTTGTCACAGAGCTGTATTCCAAGGGTCATAAGTTTCCCAAGATTTCGGGCAAGGGACAAAGGGAACAGTGTTACCAAGATAATACATCGAATAACAGTCACTTGTTGCAGATTGGGAAAGCTGAGACTTCCTAGGGGGGTTTTGTTCCATACACATTTCAAATTTGACAACCCTTCTAGAGTAAGCTTTTTCAAACGAAAGACTATTCCCTTGGTCTTTGCCTCACAGTCATCAATGTCAAATATTATCTGCACTGCATCGGAACTATGTACATTCAATTCTTCTAAGGTCTTCAAGTAAGGAAGTACATGAGATGGAACCACAGTCTCTCTTTTACATGCTCCATCAAATTCCAATTTCTTCAAACAGCCAAAGAAGTTCTCCGGAAAAGCAGGTTTGCCGTGCCGAAAACCCTTCGTCTCAGGATAATCAACAAGTCTCGTATGCTTTGAATATTGGAAATAAACCTTCAAAGCATAGAAACTCAACGTTAGGAGTGTATGTATGGAAACTATGGAAAGTATGCTTTAAATAATATTTTATATCATTGTTTTTATATTTAATTAATTGTATTAATTATTGTTACTATGAGTATGCTATTATCTTCATATTCAAATAAAATCCTATTTCATTTTAAGTTTTAACAAGTTCTATTGTTTTTAAAGTATTATTGTTATAATTATACTATCATTTTCAAATCTTAACCAAGTTAAATGTTTTTAAATTAGAGTATATAAACTAAAATAATTCTTGTAACAAAAAAACCAAGAAATTCTATTGTCTTTAAAAAATTGTTGCTTATGTAACACCTAGGTTTACTTATGATGTAGAAAACTATATATGTGCCTCTCTATTGAGATATCTCCAGCTATCACATTAAAATTCAATTTTCTTTCTGATTGTCTAATCATATTCTGACTTCTATTTTGATATATTAAAGTGAACAATTTTAAATAGCTCAATTAATTCAACATGATACATTAATTGTTGTATATTTGTCTTTTCTACACATAAAAAAATAATTCTATATTGTCAACCAAATAAAAATCATTTTAGATATGATTTTTAAAGTAAGATTATACGTTTTCTTGGGAGTACAAATAAGATTATAAGTTGATACACTCTTTATAACAATGTAATAAAAAATCTTTTATAAATTTAACACATTCTAATTAAATTTTAATGTAATTATTTCATGACAATCAATCGGATAATAATGTAAAAAGTTTTTACGTTAATTGTGAGTGTATTCTATTTAAATTCTTATACTATACGCCCACTACAGTAAAATAATTTATCTGTGTAGGTAGATGAAAATTTGTGATGGCTAACAAATTAAATGCGTACCTGATCTGTGAAATATTTTTGTAGGGTGTCATTCAAATCACCTTCCCAATACCATTTGTCTTTTTCTCCGGCTACAACATGTACTTTTTTAAGGTTTGGAGCACTTTGGACTTTCGAGAATTTTTTCATTTGAGGGCACTCACTCACTACTAAACTTTCCAGTAATGGGAATTTGAAGTCACACTTCTCGGAACTGCAAAACTTGTGAGATTTTGTAGAGACTCCAATTCTAAAGATTTTAATTGTCTAAACTCAATCTGTTGTACTTTTTCCTCTTCATTTTCTGCAAAGATTTCCACAATCATTTCACATAAGCTTACCTTCATGGTGGTGAGTTGAACCAAGCTTTTAGCAGTTGACGATGTCATTAAATTCCTCATCGATCTACAATTCCTCACTTCCAAATGTGTTATGTAACTGTAAGATACTACGGATGACGCTAAATTTGTCAATTTCATACAATGGCTAATGACTAAGCGCTCTATCCTCTGAAGAAGTGGGTCATGCTCAAATCCTATCTCCTCTAAAGACAACAAACTCCTTAATTCCAAATCCTTAAGTTGCATAACAACACCTATTTTATCACGTGAAATGAGGCTTGCAGGAGCCCAAATCCTTTTCAAGTGACAAAATCCCAATATTAAGTCTTTCAAATTGGGAAGTCTATGAAGAAACCAAAAGAGAATTTCAGTATTCTTCAATCCATACAAGTAAAGTCTTTGTAGTTTGTGCATTCTGTGTACACTAACAACGTGTTTCTGCAACCACTCTGCTTCCTTCAAGCTCATTGCCATAGATTCCAAGTTGTATATCACCTAAAATATATATAAATAAAAAAGACTTATCAACATTGAAGAATACTTGGAACCACTCAACAAGATATTGTTAATGTGTTATTTTTTTATAAGAAATCAATGACATATTCTCACATCCTTCAGTGAGAGATTCTTAATTTATTCTTTTTATTATTTACCTTTTCTGTAGCCAAAACAATTGGCTTCACTTGTGAGTTTGTGATGTCTGTAGTGAGCCCTTCCAGCTTGAAACAATTGAATATGAACAATTTCTTCAATGATGGCCACTCTAAAGCGTGAGTTCCTCTGTAGAAACTCACAAGTTCAAATGAATATAGTAAAGATACAGTGTTTAGCTGAGGAAACTTAAAGGTGATAGCATTTCCATTTGAACCGTTGTCCCAAGCAACAATCTCCTTCATTGCCCAGCAGTTGTATACCCGAAGGATTTCCAGTTTTTCTAAGTCAATGGCAACAGAAAATGGAAAGAGATGTTTTAAATTTGGACTGTCATTAATGCTTATGCTTTTCAGATTATTATATTTAAGTATTTCACTGCTTCCATCCTTCCATATGTGCAACAAATTTGGCAACACATCTAGAAATAAATTTTGCAAGTTTGTTTCATTCCTATCACCAGTGTGTGGAATATTTTCAAAGTCAAATATGTTTTCCACTAACTCACAATTTGTAATTGTCAAGCTTTGAAGGCTCTGAAATCTTTGCCCCATATAACTAGGAAAAATCGTAACAAGTTTGTGGCACTCTCTTATAATCAAAGAGTCCAAACTGTGAAAGGAATGAAGACCAATATGGGGTTGCCATATGGTATTAAGTTTCTCCATTGAGATGATCTCCATTTTCTTCAACTTAGGAAAAACATCAATATTTTGCTGCAGAAAAAAGTGAATGTTAGGTGAGCAGATAAAAGAACTCAACAATTAATGCAATTAAACAACAAATGATAGTAATAATCACAGTGAATATTAAATGAATCCAACACCTCTGCATGTTCTGGACAAAATATATCCTCCATCATTTCACATGCACTTACAAAAAGGGTTTGTAGATTCATCAAACTTCCAGCCATGGAGAAAGACAGTAAATATTTTAAATCACCACAATCTGACACATTCAATGTAAGCAGATTTTGAAAACAATGCTGAGATTGGTCAATCCATATCTTCTGGATGTTGATTGAGGATAACTCCAACCATTCTAATTTGGGAATTGAAACCTGTAAGAACATATATAATTAATGTCTCAACAATAAGATTTTGATTTTAAAAATTGATGTACCCAAGAGAAATGACAAAACTTAAACGAGCATGACTTTTTGCTTCTTTTAGAGGAATAACATACAAATTAAACATTAGAGAGTATAAAGGACACATATTTATGATAATGTTTTTACATGCCTTTTCATTGAAGAGTGATATGCAAGAATTGGCGGCACCTAGCTCAACTTCAGTGATAATATCTTTGTTCCTGTTTTGCACTTGGACTTCCAATGGTTGTGAACTACAAGGCATCTTGTCATTCGTATATAAACCAGCAAATGCTGGTAAAGATTTTAATGTTAAAAGTCGTAATTGAGGGAACTCAATCTTGTCATCACTGATAGTATATGTTTGTCTTTGAACAGAAACTATCTCCTTCAGAGAATCACAGTCACACACTTCAATTGTTTCAAGCATGGTGAGAAGTCTGACAATGAAAAATGGAAAAATGTTTTCCAATTTATCACATGTTTTAATCTTGATAATTTTTAATCTGCAAAAAGAGGCCTCTGCAAGCTGATTGTCACATATTTTCTCCAAATTATCCAGTTTGTAAAGACACATGGACTCCAATTTTGGAAAAGCCAGTAAAGGGCGAAACAGCTCCACTGAGTTGATAATATATTGAATGCCAAAATTATTTACAATGGATAAATGTTTCAAATATGGAAATCCTTCAACATTTAATTCATAAAAAACATCATGGACGTCATTGAGTTCTCCCAGCAGCAAATATTCAACACTCTTGAACAACATTTTAACCCATGTTTCAGAATGAATGTCAATACCTTTATTTAGGTTCAATGCCAAAAACTTCGCTTCTTCATACATGTCAGGGATTTTGAATTCTCCCACTGTAAGCATGTTGAATTCACCAATGACAATCTTGTAACTATCCAACATGTCAAAAAACAAGTTCTGCGGAAAATGGGAAACACTCTTAATGTGTATGTCTAGATTTTGCAACTGATTCAAGTGCCTCAACTCAGAAAGACTACTAGCATTTTGACTTTGGATATTCTCCTCAGCCTCCGACAGAATCAAGCTGTCTCTCATGTAAAAATCTTCCAAACTGTTCATCCTTGATATGATATTGGAAGGTATTACTCTTAGTTTTGAGCAATTGCTTAAGTCAAAAAGTTGCAGCTTATCCAACTGCCCAAATTCAAGAGGCAAACTTTCAATGTTAGATCCTGAAAGAGTGAGAATTCGTAATTTCTTTAACTCTCCAATGATTGATAAGTTCTCTCCTAGAGTGCATCTCTCCAAACTAAGCATTCTCAGTTTTTTTAGGCATTTAATAGAAGAAGGTAAGGGTGAAAGATTAACACCAGTCAATATCAAGACTCTGACTTCAATCATATCTTTAAAAAAGTCGTCTGATATTTTCAAATCATCATCTTTACTGTCAATATGTAAGACTTCAAGTCTAGGACAGTGTATACTCTCAAGAAGCCCATCATTGATATCACAAAAGTGTAAACATATAGTAGTGTACCTTTCAAGTTCATCTTTGTGAGGCCACTCATCTAGTATGCCATTTTTCATAAAAAATACATGTTTTTCTTTGGATGATATTGAAAGAGCAACATCCCGCACAATGTCATGCATGTTGAAGCGGTCACCAGAGTAACTTTCCACCAACAAAGTTGATTCTTTTAGCTCCTCTATCAGCATATTTACTTTGTTTCTCACTTCTCTAATTGTGTGGAGCCCTTGAAGCAAACCCAACCCGATACTGAACTTCACCAAGTTCATAATCAAAGCATCATTTCCCATTCTAGCACACAGTAAAAGAATATTTTTCAGCTGCTCATTTTTTAGATGATTGTAGCTCAACTTTACAGAGAACTCCATAGATTCTTGCCCTTCTGTAAAACTTTGTCTTTTAATTTCTTGACAGACTTCCTGCCATACAAAGGAGCTTTTATTCTTTAGTGCCCTTCCAATGGAAACTAATGCTATAGGCAATCCATCACACATTTTGGCAATTTCAATGGCTTCCTCATCAAACTCAAAACTTTGGACATGTATTCCTGCCACTTTCTTAAGTAAAGTCTTTGCCTCGTTTTCATCAAGGACTCCTACCAAAAAAGTTGATCTCTCCTGCACATCCATTTTACTACATATTACTTTGCTTCTAGATGTTAGAAGAATTTTGCATCCCTTGTGATCACCTGATAGGTTTTCTTTTTTTATCATATTGGTATCAACAGATAGCTTGTCTCTTTTCATCTTATTGAAATCGACAGCTAACTTGTCTTTTTTCATCGTATTGAAATCGGCAGAAAACACTTCTTTTTCCATCTTATTATAACCAAAATCAGATAAATCATTGACATCCCGTTTGCTTCCATCATCATCCTCACTATGTGGAATCCCCAATATATTCAAGTTCAATCCATCCCAGAGATCATCTAGGATTATAAGGGTGTTCTCCTTTTCTTTCTTTAACCTCTTTTGAATGCGATCTGCTCTTACAATTTCACTTTCCTCTTCCAATCTCATTCCCAATATCTCAGCAATTTGTCCTTGAATTTTTTTTATGTTAGGAGTTCTTGTTACATTTGCCATGACCACCATATTGAACAACTTCTTTTCTTGAGCTCTGTTAGCAACTTCTTTGACTAAAGTAGTCTTACCGACACCACCAGCCCCATAAACTCCAACAATATTAACTGTTGAGTCTTCCAGTGCTTTCATAATCTTCTCCACAGTTTCATTTCTCGACCCAAAGCTCACATAACCAGTGTTTGACAAAGCAGCATCGAAGGATGGGCCCAACCGATATGAAACTTTATCAAATTTTTTATTTGAATGTCCATCCTCTTTGATTTCCTCTACCATCTTTGTAGCATTTCTGCCTAACCTATACCTCAACGTCAAGTTATTTGGAAAGATCAATCTAATGGAACACCTTGTCTGTGCATGGCGTTCATCATTAATAAAACACTCATATTTTTTTATCTTCTCATCCACCTGTTTTAACCAATGCTGAACGTCATCTTCAATTTCTTCTCCATTCCTCTCTGCATCATTAACTTCATTTTGAACCCTCTTCCTAGTATCATGCAGCCTCTCAATGTATTGTTCCACCTCTTTAAATTTGTCTTTGTAATTAAATATGTAACCCACTTGTCGTTTGACCACTTGTATTGCAATTTCCACTCCACTTTGGGCAGCAGCAGAGGTAATTGGGTCCATGCTCCCTTGGCAATTGAGACTTTCTTCTTGATTCTTTGGTTCCTGCTATGGCTACCACTTTTTCCTGAATGTCACATACATATGAAAAATTTCAAAAATCATGAAACAAAAGGACACATTCACAAAACATTCAGCAAATAAAACAGATTAGAATTTGAGCGATGCTGTCAGGTGTATGTTAATATCTGTTAGTGGAGAGTTGATTATATTTTTGTGCATACATCCACAAACGTCCCTTCTCTAATTATTTATCACCTTGGATACTTCTCCAATCATCAATATGTGATGTTTGCTTCCTAGCTATCACCTATTTATGCAGGTTTTCAAGCACACTTGTGTCCCGTAGTTAATTTACTAAGTTTTATATTTTTCTTTTTCCTTTTTCTCACGCTCTAAAAAATATCTTAACCTCTCCCACTTGCTTCCTGTCACCAGTTTATATGGGTTATCAAACACTATTGTGTCCCGTAGTTTACCAAGTTTTATATATTTTTTCTTTTCCTTTTTTCTCACATGTAAATTTTTTGAAACAAAACGTTAGTTAAGAAAAATCAATTTTACAGAATAACAAACATTTCTATTTTTTTTTAATTTGCGGGTATATATTCTTATCTAATGTAGAACAATTCTTTTCTCAGCTCATTCCGTGGACTCCACTGGTTCACCGAGACAAAGTCAGTAGACAACTCCAATAGAGCCTACATAAGGCAATATGCATGGGTATCAACATGGCATTTGCAGCTACCATATATGTAGGGGTATGCAAAAAAACCGGTTCAAATCGAATCGGATTGTAACTGAACCTAAACTGAACTGGTTTTTACCCGAACTAGTTCGAGAAAAAAGAAGCGCACTGCTTCATAAAACCAATTCTGTTAACCGAATTGTTTTTACAAAACCGGTTCGGTTAATCGAATTGGTTTTCACTTGAGTATTTTTTCTTTTTTAAAAAAAAACAGTTCAAAATTGGTCTAGTTCTTGAATCAGTTTAAAACTGGTTAAAAACCAGTTCGGTTCAGAACCAGTATTTTGAAATCAATTCGATTCTTAACCGGTTTCCAAACTAGTTCGACTATTTGGATATAAAACCGAACCGGTTAAAACAATTTAGAACCAGTTCAGTTTGGGTTTTTTACCGAACTAGTTTTTGTTGAAATATAAACTTGATTTTGGGCTTAAAATGTTTATTTTACTAGTAGTCCATATTTGTAGTCCAAGATCTAGAAAGATCTTGTAAGTGGTAATAGTCAAAGTCTCTAGAATATTGTAGTAAAATATCTAAATCTAGAATGATCCATAACTACAAGATACATGTATAGAATTATCTAGACTATAGGTAAGTTGAGTGGTTTCTAGAATCATCCATGTACTAGTATAAATAGGGGTCATCCCTTACATTTGTAAGCAAGCAATTATCAATACAAGCAATTATCTAGACTATAGGTAAGTTGAGTGGTCCTCTAACGCTTCCGTATTCCCCACAACAAAATGGCGTCAAGGAGAGAAAGAACCAGACGATTCTAGACATGGCTAAAAGCATGTTGAAGAGCAAGAGAATGCCTAAGGAGTTTTGGACTGAAGCCGTTGATTGTGCGGTTTATCTACTAAATCGCTCTCCCACAAGGAGTGTTCGGGACAAAACACCCATTGAAGCCTGGAATGGAAGAAAATCGGGCATCTCACATCTACGAGTATTTGGAAGCATGGCGTATACACATGTGCCGGATCAAAAGACGTCAAAACTCGATGACAAGAGCGAGAAACTAATTTTTGTAGGATATGACTCAAGCTCAAAGGGTTACAAGCTTTACAATCCTCAAACTCGCAAAGTTATCTCAAGTAGAGACGTGGTGTTCGATGAAGAAGCAACTTGGGATTGGAATACAGAAGAGGAAAATTATAATTTTCTTCCTTATCCATATGGAGATATATCAAGGAATGAAGAAAACTTGGAAACTCCAGAACCTTCTACACCACCATCATCACCATCACGTGGAGGACAAGAAACACCACTTTCAGAAGGAGAGTCAAGTAGAGTTCAACATGGTACAAAGAGCATTGATGAGCTATATGAGGTAACCCAGCCTTTAGATAATCTAACACTATATTGTCTCCTGGCAGATAGTGAGCCTATAAGCTATGAAGATGCGGCAGAAAATGAGAAGTGGAGACACGCGATGGACGAAGAGATCCATGCAATAAAAAAGAATGATACATAGGAACTCGTTACTCTTCCAAAGGGTCATAAAGCTATTGGCGTGAAATGGGTGTACAAGGCCAAGAAGAACTCTAAAGGAGAAGTGGAAAGATACAAGACCAGATTAGTGGCTAAGGGATATAGCCAACGAGAGGGGATCGACTACGACAAAGTGTTTGCACCTGTTGCTCGCCTTGAAACTATAAGATTGATGATCTCATTAGCCGCTCAAAACAATTAGAGGATTTATCAAATGGATGTCAAGTCTGCTTTCCTAAATGGTTATCTTGAAGAAGAGGTCTACATTGCGCAACCTTTGGGATACGTTACGAAAGGACAAGAGCATAAAGTTCTGAGATTAAAGAAGGCATTATACGGATTGAAGCAAGCACCGAGGGCATGGAATAGTAGGATTGGCAATTATTTCCAGCAGAATGGCTTCACGAAATGTTCTCATGAGCACGCGTTATACACCAAGGTGAGTAAGAATGGAGATCTTAAGCTCGTATGCCTATACGTGGACGACTTGATATTCACAGGTAGCAATCCAGTAATGTTCGAGGAGTTCAAGAAAGCCATGGTTCGAGAGTTTGAGATGACAGACATTGGGCTCATGTCATACTATCTTGGGATCGAGGTAAAACAAAACGATGATGGAATAATATCTCAAGAAGGCTATGCAAAGGAAGTGTTAAAGAAATTCAAGATCTTTGATTGCAAGCCCATGAACACAATGGTGGATTGTAATCTCAAGTTGTCAAAAAATGATGAAGGATACATGGTGGATCCAACGCAATACAAGAGTTTGGTTGGAAGTCTGCGGTATCTAACCTGCACAAGGCCAGATATTCTCTATGGAGTTGGACTAGTAAGTCGATATATGGAAACACCTACAATAAATCACTTGAAGGCAGCAAAGAGGATACTTCGCTACATCCAAGGTACGATTGACTATGGTCTATTTTATTCACCTTCTGGTCACTTCAAGCTAGTTGGATACAGTGATAATGATTGGGCCGGAGACATTGATGATCGTAAGAGTACAAGTGGGTTCGTGTTCTACATGGGAGATACAACATTCACGTGGAGTTCTAAGAAGCAACCTATTGTTACTCTCTCATCATGTGAAGCTAAATATGTAGCTGCTACAACATGTACGTGTCACGCAATATGGCTAAGGAGATTACTAAATGATCTCAAGTTATTTCAGAAGGAAGCAACAGAGATATATGTAGACAACAAGTCAGCTATTTCTCTAGCAAAAAAATCCGGTCCACCATGATCGAAGTAGGCACATCGACACAAGATTTCATTACATTAGAGAATGTGTGGCTAAGAAGGAGGTCCATATACGATACACGAAGTCACTTGATCAAGTTGTAGACATCTTCACAAAGCCCCTCAAGTATGAGACGTTTCAGAGATTACGAAATATGCTTGGCATCACTAAATCAAGTTTAAGGGGGGCTGTTGAAATATAAACTTGATTTTGGGCTTAAAATGTTTATTGTATTAGTAGTCCATATTTGTAGTCCAAGATCTAGAAAGATCTTGTAAGTGGTAGTAGTCAAAGTCTCTAGAATATTGTAGTAAAATATCTAAATATAGAATGATCCATAATTACAAGATACATGTATAGAATTATCTAGACTATAGGTAAGTTGAGTGGTTTCTAGAATCCTCCATGTACTAGTATAAATAGGTGTCATCCCGTACATTTGTAAGCAAGCAATTATCAATAAAAGTTCTAAGTTATAAAAATTCTCTCCACTCTTCCATAAATTCTCCTCTCTTATATAAACATAATACCACTTCCATAACATTAAGACTCCTATTTCCAACAGTTTTTGTACACCCCTACATATATGAATGGTTATAATTTGGTTTGACTATGCCCTCTATGTACAAGCTTGTTTAGATCATTAAGGGTGACCGTTACAACATTTGGAGCTAAATTAGTCCTTACTTATTCAAAAGAATAGGAGAATAGTATAAGGATTTTGATGTTTTGGAATCTAACACAAATGCTTTCATATGCTGCAACAATTTTCAAACCTAGCCAATACTAAAGTTACCTGAACCTAAATTGTTATTTCTGTTTAAAATCTTTCACTAGGACAAAGAAACTCTGTAAAACTATGCTTCTAATATACTTCTGTAATACTTGGTTGCCCTTATGTTTAATACTACATAGTTTTGAAAACAATGACTTTTACACAGTGAATCTATTTATATATCTAGTTAAATCTATAAAGTCGTTTAAGCTACAAATCATCACTTCCATGCCAATATAATTCTTTTTTGTCATATCACATGTCCTACTGATTTGTTATCCTACGCCTTTTCACACCTTTGAAAACTCATTAACAACCACATTACATTTTATGCAATCTATTTCTTCGTCACATCACATGTTAATAATAAAATATTTTCTTAAAATCTAGGTTGGATTGAAAACTCTTTTTATATAGATTATATATACGGAATTTTATATTAATAAAAATTATTTGTTAACTCATTCATATAGATTAAAATCAACGTAATATAAAATTTTCAAAATATACTAAAATATGAATCATTTTATTACCTTTTTATTGTTATTCAATTTTGACAAAATTTGATGTAAATATAATTCAACAGTTGAATAGATAAAAATCACAATTTATATCAATTTATTGATAGAGTAATAGTTGTGAAAATTACACCACACACACTCACATCAAAAATCCAATTCAACCTATTCAAACTCATTCATGTATAGGTTGAATAACGGTTTTGATTTTTTAACCCATAAGCTCAACTAGTTGGCATGAATTTTTCTTAAATTTATTAATTAAATATATACATGTCTTAAATTACAAAAATAAAAAATATTAGTGAATAAATTGTTAGAAAATACAAATTTTCTTGATTATTAATTGTTTAGTAACCTAAGTTAAATTTGTCTAAAAGTTTTATCTATTCTTACTCATAAAAGATCATTTAAATAATAAATAAATTATAATCTAAGAAATACAAAAGCTTTAAAATGAGCACTTGTTTTTAATTGAAAAATATATAATACCTTTTATTGGGGACTCCAAAAAATTAATATTGGCATAGGTATTGTTAGACTGATGACCGGGAGATGCTGTTGCAAGATGTGAGGTATGTTCCTGACATTAAATGGTATATTTTGTCAATAAGCATGTTTGATATTTTGTCAATAAGATTTCAAATGGAGCCTTAATTGTTGCTAGGGGTGTTAAAAGGAATGGTTTGTATATTCTGGATGGCTCAATTGTTATTTCTCACGCATCAATAGCTAGTCAAACGTTACAGGATAAGACTAAACTGTGGCTTCTAAGACTAGGGCATGTTAGTGAAAGATGTTTGGTCGTAGTGGAAAAACAGAATATGTTGAGTGGTGATAAATTGGATAAACTAGAAGCTTGTGATCATTGTATATTGGGTAAGTCTCATAGAGTGTAGTTTGGGACTGGTACGCATGTTTCTAGTAGGCCCTTTGAGTATGTTCATTCAAACCTATGGGGTCCTTCAAGGGTGATGATTCATAGATGGGGTTCCCACATTTTCTCACAATTATTGATGATTTATCTAGAAGAGTGTGGATTTATATCTTGAAGAATAAGTCTGAAACATTTCAAAGGTTCAAGGAGTGGCACACACTTGTGGGAAATCAGCAGTGAACAAAAGTGAATGTTTTGAGGCCTAACAATGGGCTGGAATTTGTTTCAGAATAGTTTAATGTGTTTTGCAGGAAACTGGGAATTAAGAGACATAAGACCGTAGCAAGAAATCCTCAACAAAATGGCCTAATTGAGAGAATGAACTGGACCATTTTGGAACGAGTGAGGTGCACGCTTTTAGGAGCAGGTCTGCCTAAGATCTGGGGTAAAGCTACAAATATTGCAATGTATCTGATAAACAGATGTCCATCATTTGCTCTTGACTCTAAGACACCAATGGAAGTGTGGAGTGGGAAGCCAGTAGACTATTCCAACTTGAGGGTGTTTGGTGCTTTGGCATTTGCACATGTCAAATAAGACATACAAGAGGCTCGGACTGTGATGTTTATCTTTATTGGATACGCAGACGAAGTAAAGGGTTATAAGTTGTGGAAGCTGGAACTTGGAGAGTCAAGATGCTTTATCAGTAGGGATGTCACATTTGATGAAACCAGAATAGGGATGATGTGCAAAAACCTAGAAGGGAGCAAGGAGAAAGCCCAGTTTGAGGTGGAGTCTCCTACTCATGATTCAAGAGATAAGGATCTTATAAGATCAGATGAAGCAAGTCAGATACCACCAACAGACTCAGGAAAAACAAACCGAACCATAATAGACTTTGAGTATCAATTAACCAGGGATAGGGAAAAGAGGATAATAAAACCTACAAAGAGGTATGGATATGCTGACCTTATTTTCTATTTTGTTAGTGTGGCTGAAGAAATTCAAGATTCAAAACTGAGGAACTTTAGGGATGTAACACCCTAAAATTCCAATAATTGAAAATATGTGTTTGATGTATTTCTTGTATTATTTAATCACTTTATTTATTTGGATTAGTTGAAATGTTGTGTGAATTATCCTTTTTCAAACACTTGGTGTAGATGTTAGGTTATGTGAAGTTTGTTTGGTCTATGTTTGAATTATTTGTGTGAAATGTTAATTAGAGATAAAAAGAGAAATTACAAAAATGTTTGAAGGAGAATGACCATATTACCCTTTACTTTTATGTGAGAATCACAATAATAATCTTGGAGTACAAATTACAATAATAACCTTGGAGTATAAATTACAATAATACCCTTGGATACTTTTACTGGTCGAAAATTTATGATTAGGTGAGCCAGAGATTAGTCTCTAAATTTTACTGCTCAATATAATAAATGCAAGCAAATAAACCTTGTAGTAAAAATGAAGGAAAATTGCATGAATATCTAAAGCTATCATGAGCTATAGTTTCAAATCATGTGATGATATGATGAGGAAAATTATCACATGATAAACGCCTATGATGGTAGTGTGATACAAGAAGGATAGGATAGAAGCTAATGGATCCAGGTGGCAAGTTTAGAAGTGCTTAGAATATATTGTATCATGATTATTTAACTTAAAGAAAGAAACCAATCCTAGCCATGTAGGATTTTGGGCTAAGGCTTAAGATTTTAAATGTTTGGCACATAAGTAGCTAGCATATTAATTGGGAAACATATGAGGTACACTAGATATAAATTAAAAGAAACAAAAGTATAAGAAAAAGTGATAATTGTTATTTATACGTAAATTATGCATTTAAATTACATAACAATTATCTTCTTTTTCCTTTTTTTAATGCTTCTTTTGTGATTGAAAATATAAGAATTTACTTGTCTGAGGTTTTATCCAATAAATGCTAAAATTAGTTGATTTATAATGTATTGATTGTATTTTCTTTGCAGGATTATACATTAAAGAGTTGGAAGATGGATTGAGGATTTGGGCTTAGCGCACACATATGGGCTTAGAGCGTTGCCAATATAAAAAAAGTCCAATAAAGCAAAATTTTGATTATAAAAAGGGGTGAATAGTCAGAAGAAGAAGAAGAAGAAGCCAAAAAGAAATCCAAGGTACAAAGGAGAGAAGAATCCACTCCACAGAAGTTGACTTATGCCCCTTTTTCTATCAGTTTTCTTCCATTCTCTTTCATCAATTGTTGTCTCCTTTTGTTTATTGTAAGCCTCTCATGACAATGCGAGGATAAACCATTCATTGTTGGGGTTCAACAACCAAACACTCTTAATGTAACAATTCTCACTGTCTATTTAATGCTATTTTTATATTATTATTCTTTTCTGAATCTATTGTCATGTTTGTGGTCTGATCATCCATATGCATTAATGTTATGAGGGTTTATGTATTGGGAAATGTCTATACTCTGAGAACTAGGAAATAATATCTAGACAATCCATATCTAGGGATAGAATGATATTGTTTAGCCTTAAATATACATCTCTATTCTTAACGCAAATTATTTGATGTAGCTTGCTGAGAGATCAGGAGTGAAATTTGGTAATTTAGACTCTTTCATATGAGGGATCATGGATAGAGTAAATTAGAGGATGAAGGTAATATGTAAAATAATATTAAATAGTAAAAAATCATTAACATTGCATCAAGAGTAGTTTTGGTAGACTAAACACCCAACATATTAAATAATTTTGCATCAACCTTCAAATCACCTCTTCCAGTGTTTGTATTCTCTTTCTCTTTCTTATAATATATTTCGTAATTTATTTTATTTTGAATTTATATTTACATACATTATCACCTGCTAATCCCAAAGTTATTTTGTTAATTGCTTACAATTAGACATATACAAATTCTGAGTATAATCAAAGTCCCTGTGGACTCGACACTTAGTCTTACCATTTTATTACTACTTGGACAAATTGGTGCACTTGCCAAAGAGTTAACACAAAGCAAGCTTTACATGAGATTTTTTTAGCTATATGGAAGTGAAAATGCTTGTGTTGGAAACGTGTAGGCCTTAGTAATTGTGCACAAAATGATAATTTTTCAGCCAAGCCTATAACAAATCAGATTTGACTTCTTAAAGACTCCATTCCACGTGCATAGGCCAGCCAAGCTCAAAGGAATCTTTGCTTTTGCATAGTAAGCATGCATTTAATGCATGAATTAAAATATCTTCATGGCATGATGACTTAGTTCCATTGGAACCAAACTAGGAACTAACTAGGTTACCTTCTAACTAATTTCTTTCTATCCTAACTAAATTACTTTCTATAGATACTCCCTTTGAAATAAAAATTTGTACGTATACCAAGCTTTCTCTATCTCACGTTCAATTTCTTCTTTTATCTCTTCCCTTGTGTTTTCATTTTCTCTTCTCTTCTTCTCACTCAAACTGCAACCCCTTCACCAAATTTACCTATCATTTCTTCATCCAAAATCTTCTATTAGAAGATAGAAACTATACTTCTCAAGCTCTTGAAGCATTCCAACCAAGTACATGAAAGAGTTGAAAGAGAATTTGCTTAAGGTACGCTAGACTTCAATCCTGGTTTAAGGATTTAGTTGGACTATTTTTTTAATTTTATATCTTCCTCTGTACTTAACCAAATGAGGTATTTGACCACTCATTTTAAAGCTTAGGATGTCCTCTATGTTTTCCTAAAATATGGGACCAAACTGAGTAGCGAATCGTGCCCAAAATTTATTTAAACACAAGTTGTCCGAAATTGTCCACACCCAAAAAACTATTGCCACCCGTTTTTAAAAAATTTATATCTATCTCATTTCTTACTCAAATTAGGCTTATGATATAGGGAATTAAAAATCTAGATGTGAAATCTAACATATTAAAAATTCAGCCAAGTCTAAATTGTGTCCTGCTTATAGTCGCGAAAACAAGAAAGGATGCGAGTGTTCCATTTTGAGCCTATTGGCAGATTTGGACTTTTGTTTTTAAAATACTACAACTAGAGTTTTAGAACTCCAAGTGAGGCATGTGATACTTTGTTAGAAATCTTAGGAAGTCTAGTTTAACATACTAAAAGATGAGAATTTAATAACTTGTGGATTAGCACATATTATAGGAAAAACCGAATCATATATGATGAGAAATCTATACTAAATTATCTTCAATTTGGTACATAGAACACTGTGTTTGGACCAAAGAAAGTGAGCTTGAGAGATCTCAAAACGATGCTACAAGGAGCCATTAGAGGAATATAGATAGATGAGGGGATTTTATTATTTGGTTACAACTTTTGATATCATTGTTGGGGGTCAGGAAACCCAATTATGGGAATGTATGATTGTTCCTGTTGTGTGTTGGTTTTCAAGAAAAACTGTGTTTTTAACTATTGGGATGCAATGAATTTGTTATTGATGGATAAAATTGTAAATGATGTTGTTGTTGTAATGATTGAATTTTTGGAAAAAGTCTTAATTACAGAGGAGACTCTGCCTAAAATTTTATAATATGTTCTCCTATTTAATCCTTTGTTAAATATTTAGATGGGCACATGAGTTTGTTTTCTATATTGTAGTCGTCTTCTTTAATTTATAATTTTCCTAAAATATCAGTCTCATGATATTATGGATTGTGAATGTATGAGATTTGTGTTGTCTGAAGACCTAAGGAATGTGAATCTCAGGCATGTGTTATAGGTATATTTGTGGAATGCGATTGCTTATGATGTTAATAATATTGAAATGAGATGATATTGATACTTATGATGATGATATTGAAATGAAATGATGATGATGTTGATGATGACATTGATGAGAGATAATGTTGATGTTGACAATGTCATTGTATGTAGTGTATGCACATGGGGGATGCATGACTTATGGGATATCTCTGAGGGGAAGAGTTTACGAATTTTAAGCATTCTTGGAGAGGTAAAGGGATTGCTTAGAATTTTGGTCTCTATCAACAGTCAGTGCATTGATGAGTCCATGTTTCATACTTCATAATTACATGGAAATAGAATGAAGGCAATGTGCACCTGTGGTTTTTATGAGGATAAAAATGCTGGTACTAGGGGGCATGTCATTCGATTTGCACTACTACAAATACAAGCTTTAACGACGCACAAGCTACGACGGTTCTTTAAGAACCATCTTTGTATGTCACGCGGTGGCATTTTTGAAATTTAAGGCAAGTTTACAAAGACGGTTTTCGTATACCCGTCGTTGCATGTTAAAAAAGAAGACGGTCGTCAGGAGACCGTCGTTGTTTGGCCCAGATACAAAGACAGTTTTTTATAAACCGTCTTTGTTTTATTTGTGATTTCAAATAAAATAATTGTGAAATAAAAGTCATTAGCCCTAGCCCCTTCTCACACCTCTCTCTCGCTGCTCCCTCAATCTCACGACCTCTCTCTCTTGCGACCTGTGTTTGCCGAGCTCTCTCTCGCGACCCCTCTATGCCGACTTGTCTCTCACACCCGTCAAAGTCGTTCGTCTCTGCAGTGGAAGGAGTGCGTCTTTACTCGTCAGTGAAGGTAAGAATGATCGTCTCTATTGACTTTGTTTTGGCTAGTTTCTTGAGTTTGTAGGGTTCAATCTTTTAGCAAACCATTTCTCGTACCTGGAAGTCAATGTCTCTCCAATGAGCATCAAATTGTTGTTTGATTCTGTTTTGGTCTTGGCCAAGTGTTCCTTTAGAATCCTCAATACTTCATTCCTATCTTTGGAACAACACCCTTCACAACAGTGATACTATGTCTTCTACCAGAAATCAGCCCAACTCAACCACTTATGCCACTGCTTCGTCTTTGTGGCAGTCATGCCCCTTGCATAGGTCTCTAAACCATGTAGTTTGAGGAATTAATTAAAGGATTTGTTTTTGTAGAAAAAACAAATTATTCCATTTATTACCTAGATATCTGATAATTGCTTCAAAGTTAATGTACTGAATAGATGGTCAGATAGCTTTTCATAGATCTTAAGTTGTACACAGTGCTAGAAGACATATGTTTGGTATAGAAGTGTATAAATTAAAGCATCAATATGCACTACTAGATATAGCTTGTAAAGGGATTATGAACTGTGTATATTCTTCTTTATAGATCTGACAGGATTTTGTTTGTCTTACCTTGCGAATGTTTTAGGTTACTATCAACTATCTATTGGGAAACTTGGGAAAAGATTATTCAAAGACTGTTGGGGTAGTTGATCTTGGAGGTGGATCTGTTCAAATGGCTTATGCCATCTCAGAGACAGATGTTGCCATGATACATAGTTTCATAGATTTGAAAGTCAGAATGATTGAGAAATATATAGCTTTCTAACTTATATGTTTGTTTGTCATTATATATACACGATCCTTTCTTTGTTAGCTTCTCAGCAATTTCAACATGCTTCGTGAATCATCTTTGTTTTTATCTACGTACATGCATTTCAATTTGTGTACATGTATATTTTAGGAAAAACATGATGTGAATCATGAAGCTGCAAAAGCTTTCAAGAGATACTATATATTATAATTTTTTTAAAAGCATAATCCATGTGGTGATCAATTATAATAAGAATGAATCACATTTTTTTCATCCATGTATGAGTTTTTTTCTTTGATATCGATAATAAAATGGCATGATAATTGACAACTCAGGATTATAATGAAACAAAACGCATAAGACAATGGCAGCAATAAAAATGGCTTGTCCCAACAGTCTATTTTCTGAACATTTGCTTGTTTGTTTTGTTCAATTTTCAAACACATGAACAAACATTACTTTTGTAAAAGTCACACAAATGACAAGATAGTAGGCATATTTGATGAGTTGAGGACAGAGTTCACGACAGACAATAGTTTTATTAGTCCCTAGACGATAAATTTCATTTATGTTGGGAGGATCAAAATTTCTGAATCTGAACTTTAGCCCGAATTGTATCACTTTGTTTTAGTCAAATCTTAAGGTAAATGTTTAGGTGAAAACATAAAGCTGTGTACCTATATCTAACAATTTTTCTTTCATTCCCTCACCAAGTGTCCAACTAAGCCACACTAGATAAGTGGAAAACATATAACAAAATTATCACCAGAAAAAGAAAAAAATATATAGAAAACTATTTCCCCTCTCATATTTTAAAATTAATTTTCATATCTCATCAGTTTCTCCATCTAAATGCACATTTTTTTTGCACATCAACTTCAATGGACATGTTCAGATCCAAAGAGAGGCATGAAATTTTCTCCTCTGAGTTGTTAATATTCTCTTTCATGTCTTCATCTGAATATGGACAAGTAGTTCTTGCAGGAGAACAAGCTTTTGACAGTACTGAACTGAAGCATTCACTACTGAAAATGACAATTGCATCCTTGAGAGGCACAGATTCACCACCAGGAAGGGTTATAGCTCCACTTTCAATTCCTTGCTTAACACCCTTTTTAGAAAAGTGACCAACTTGCTCCAAGTCTTCCATAAAGAACACCCTATGAGGATTCTCATTCAGTGCTTCCCCAAATCTCTGAAGATAACTGCCACCAAACTCATCTCTTGGCCTTTTATTTTTGGACTCCTCATGAGTTAAAGTGAAACTGCTTAAACCAATGGAGACAAAGTTACTATAAGAGCCAAAAATTACTTTAGCTAGCTCTTTTGAGACCATTTCTT
>PYAF01001061.1:1312949-1345249 GCA_007407185.1 Glycine tomentella
ACACCCTATGAGGATTCTCATTCAGTGCTTCCCCAAATCTCTGAAGATAACTGCCACCAAACTCATCTCTTGGCCTTTTATTTTTGGACTCCTCATGAGTTAAAGTGAAACTGCTTAAACCAATGGAGACAAAGTTACTATAAGAGCCAAAAATTACTTTAGCTAGCTCTTTTGAGACCATTTCTTTTGCTTGAGAACCTACACCTAGAAAGAAAAACCAAGTTTCTTGCCTATCATCTCTCTTCACTAAGTAATTCCCTCCTTTTCTCATTCTTGACCTGCAAAGAAGCACAGTGCTTGCAATCTCCTTAACTGTTTCTTTCTGTTGTGGAGCCTTTTTCTCCAATGCATCACATAGAATCTTCAGATTCTCATCATTATGGTCCTTGAACATTTGAGTGCTGTCCAAACCTTCCACTTCATCACTTGAAGAAGCGGAATTGGGCCTAGAATTAGGTTTGGACAAAAGGTCTGGCTTAGGATGGTTCCTCTCTGGCATGAACATTATCAAGTTTCCTTCATAGGAATCATCACTAACAATAGTCTCAGTGTATAACTCACATTTTTCTGTGAGCCACACCACCCGTGCTCCGAGATGTATGCAGAAAGTA
This sequence comes from Glycine tomentella, assembly GCA_007407185.1. NCBI lineage: Eukaryota > Viridiplantae > Streptophyta > Magnoliopsida > Fabales > Fabaceae > Glycine > Glycine tomentella. The sequence goes on from PYAF01001061.1 coordinate 1,313,561, forward strand.
GACATCCATGACCATTTTACTGACAAGAGTATAATGGAGAAAGAAATCAAAGAGGGAAAGTTTCTTCAGTTTGCTTCCGTCCATGGTAATCTGTATGGAACATGTGTTGAGGCTGTCAAACTGGTAGCAGATGCAAAGAAAGAAAGTTGCTTCTGCTGCTTAACTTTTATTATAAGTCATTTTATTGGAAGCTTTGTTATTATGAGTGTAATATTATTTCAACATTGTAAGATTGCCGTCCTGCACATATTATTTTTAACTTCTCTTATCTGAGATAATGATTTTTTGTTTTTTTATTTGTTTCAGACATGCATTCTTGATATTGACGTTCAAGGTGCAAGATCTATGAGGGCCAGTTCTCTTGAAGCCATATTCATATTTATCTGCCCTCCATCAATGGAGGAGCTGCAGAAGCGCCTTCGTCACCGGTGACTTGTTGCTGCTTAGTGGTGCTTTTTTAATTCTCAATCAGACCATGATTTTTTGTGCTTAACTCGTTGCTTTGAAATCAGAGGGACAGAGACCGAGGAACAGATCCTTAAGCGACTACGTAATGCTGAGGCTGAGATTGAGCAAGGGAAATCTTCTCAAGTATTTGATTTCATCCTATACAATGAAAATCTTGAGGAGTGTTATGAGAGACTTAAGGTAAGTGTTTCTGAAGCAAAGACTTCCAGAGTCTTTGTGTAGTTAATTTGACCGTTAATCATGGTGATAAGTATCCATTACTGCAGAAACTATTGGGACTTGACAGTTTCGTCACTGCTCCACCTAAATCAGGTAAGAATTTTCCTAGTAAAACTTCATATGTAGTTATACAACAATTTTAAATTGATGAAGATAAATTGATGTGATTAAACACTCTCATAATTTAACATCACTTATTATGTAAACTGTAGATGGAAAATTCCATTACATGTGTCCATGAAATGTTCTAAGGTTTTGACTAAAAGCTCTGTTACAATAAAGTACTAGACAATAATGTATTAATCTCCCTAATCATTATAGACAGATAATAAAGAAAATGTCATTGAGTGCTCAAAAAAATAATGCCATATATATGTTCTTCAACTAACAAAAATTAATATTTATCAATAAAAAAAACAATGTATTTGAATATCTTCTGAAATCAAATTACCCACTTTTGTTTCCTATCCCTGCGGTCCAGTTATAACAGTTTTGGTGCTAAGTTTAACAGATAGCCTTGAGCCTCATGTAGGTTTTCTGCAACAACTCACGGGGAGGGGGACTTCTTTCATTTGAGTATGTGTATAAGAAGATAAATAATTACTGATCGGATGTACATGGCTGAGAAATTAATTATACTGATATTTACTCTGTTTTGAAAACTTGGAATTGATATTTTATTTTATTTTGAAAACTTGATTTACGTAACTGTTTGGGTTTATCTTTTGTATATCATGTAAAAATGGTTCACTTTGAACCTAACCTGTTAATCTGAAAGTTTTATATTTTCAAATTACAATCTCTAAAAAAATTTGTTGATTAAGTAGGAAGTGTGGCACACTTTGTTTGACTAATTTAATACAGAAAAGGTGGTTCATGTAGTTGTTGCTGTCTTACTTTGTTAGACCCCTGAATGAGAATGAGGGGGAGAGATCAGCTGATGGTGTGTTCCGACCAGGCCCATTATCTGGCGTGTCTATTCTAGGAGAAAGGATGCCAACATGGCAGGTGGTTGCTCAGGGGAGTGAGAATTCTGATATGGGATTGAGGAATATAGGGAAAGAGGTGTGAGTGAGAGAGATGAGACAGACATAACATGACTTGGAGAGAGGAGGGAAACCTCTGGAATAGGAGTTGTAATTCTGGGGGAAGTGTGTTCTTGTTGGGTACATTTTCTGATAATTGAAGATACACCTCATTTTGCATTCATCTCTTACTGTTTCTGTGACTCTGTTTGTGGTGTTTTATTAGACTAACATGAAATGCTGTTATCACTTCCTAGTATATGAAAAAGTAAAGAGCTACAAACCTTCATAATTTAACATGCTGTTCATTAAGACACATCAGATTCAAATGTTTTAGTAATAAGGTAAACAGTTTAACAGCAAACACCACAAGAAGTCATCAGCATACTGCTTTAGGACTAACTTGCCAGTATTGTCGTATGGAGGCCATGTTCTAATTCTGGTAACCAAAATCTACTTGACAAGCTCTTTGTTACCTCCTTCTGCAGAGCTCATGGGTCAATTACATGTGCTGTAGAAGTTGATAGTCCTAAACCAGTTTCCCAGTGGGATCAAATAGCTGAGTGCCCTGACAGTACCTGTGCTCAAGTTGTTCACTCCAATGCTGAAATGGGTGGGAACAAGGTGGTTCTTCTAGCTGCAAAGGCAATCCAGAACAGAATGAACAACTTGGTAAGGGAAAAGTGCCTTGATCTTCCAGTCACTGCATTAACTCTTTCTCATTCAATCATCCAAATACATGTATGATGTTTATGGTAATATTATGGTGTTGATTGAAAATTTTCATGGTATTAATTGTAACTCTTTAATATTTTTTTCTTGTTTTCACTATGTTGCTTTGCTTTGGGGTTTGCCTTTAGGAACTTCATTTTCATAGCAGTTGATTGTTTAAAAGATAGGTTAAATTCTCTGTAGGTAACATTCATTTAGGAATCAGTCTCTATATAAAAAAAAAAAAACTCAAGTTTTAGTCCCAATATGTCCTTATTAAGTTTTTTTTTCCCAATACAAGGATTGATTTTTAAATGAAAGTCACATGTAGGGACCAAATGATTATTTTAACCCTAAAAAGATATTTAGATTCTGAATGTATTATTTCCAACTTGCTGCTTGTTATCTTAGTTGCCTGAGTTATGGAATTGACAATACAATAATGATGAGTTTCATTTTTTTTTTTATGTTTTTCCTATTCACTACAGTTTCTCATCACTGAAACTGTTAAACATGCTTGCATGGATGTGACTGATAGTGATCACGAACCTATTCGATGTAAATTCAATGTAAAAATTTCTTATGTTCCAGAAGCCACTATCAGCTGAAACAGTTTACTTCTTCAAAACCTGGACACTTCATTGTTGCTTATTACAAACAGAAGTACAAAGGATAAGGCTATATATAAAATCACTTGTGAAGGCCAATCTATAAAGAGGGTGTTGTATTGGACCAATAGTTATTCATGTTTGTATTGTGACTTTGTATTTAACTGCTTATTCATGTTTCATATGTGACAGGTTTCCATTATTGTTCACTTTGATCATGGAACTTCAAAGCAGGATTTGTGGAAGCTCTTGACCTGGTAATTTGATTTTTGGCTGGCATAACAATTATGCTTACAGAACCATTTCAATCTCAAAGATGATGCAACATCCTTGTGGTTACTTTTTAATTTGCTTTTGAAGGAATTGGATGGGTGGAAAAATAGTTACTTTGTAATTTGATAATATTTCACTCATAATTATACAATTTTTACTTTTTGTAAATTTATTTTTGCTATATATGATTTCATTAGTCTTATATGATTAGTCTTTGTTTATGTTGAATGAGTTGTATACTTTTTTATTTATTTGTTTTATATATTTATTATAGAATGAAATTAGGACAATGAGGTGTATTTCTTAAATTTAGTTCGTAGTAATAAAACAAATAAATTCCAATTTCCGTTGAAATTCAAAAAAAAAAAAAAAAACAAAATAGGGAAACAAAGACGGTTTCCACGAAAAACCGTCTTTGAATCATGGCCTACAAAGACGGTTTTAGAAAAACCGTCTTCTTTTCATTTATTTCAAAATTAAAAATAAATAAAATAAATAAAAACAAAGATGGTTTTCCCGAAACCGTCTTTGAATGGTGGCCTACGAAGACGGTTTTTTTGAAACCGTCTTCTTTTCATATATTTAAAAATTAAAATAAATTCAAAATAAATAGATACAAAGACGGTTTTCCGAAAACCATCTTGGAATAGTAAACTACGAAGACAGTTTTTGGAAAACCGTCTTCTTTTCCTTTCTTTTAAAATTAAAATAAATTCAAAATAAATAGATACAAAGACGGTTTTCATAAAACCGTCTTTGAATGATAGTCTACAAAGATGGTTTTGAGAAAACCGTCTTCTTTTCCTTTCTTTTAAAATTAAAATAAATTCAAAATAAATAGATACAAAGACGGTTTTACGAAAACCGTCTTTGAATGGTAGCCTACGAAGAAGGTTTTTTCAGAACCGTCTTCTTTTCATTTCTTTTAAAATTAAAATAAAATAAAATAAAATAAATAGAAACAAAGACGGTTTTCCCAAAACCGTCTTCCCAAAACCGTCTTTGAAAGTTCAAATACAAAGACGGTTTTTAGAAGAACCGTCTTTGTATCTATTTTAAAAAAATTAAAAAAATAAAAAATATATATACAAAGACGGTTTTTAGAACCGTCGTCAAAAGTGTCAACTTACAACGACACCCGCAATAAAGACGGTTCGAGAACCGTCGTCGTTTGAGGTGTAGAACCGTCGTCGTTTCCCCCGTCTGTAGTAGTGTTGGAACTCCCTTGAGACTTTGGCTGATCACCATGGGAAGGGAATGACCCGTGCACGACAGGGTGACCACGACAAACTACTGAATCATTTTCCTGAATGAGGGGCTATTTCCAAAGTGAATGGTACCACATTGCATGGTGAGAGTTGAGTCAGGTGCATGCATTATTTTGAGCATAATTGATTTGAATTGTGGAAAAATTTGATGACTAGTTTGTTGAGTATATGTTGAACTGATTGATTACTGAGAATAATTATGGTTATTATTACTGTTTTCTTGCTAATCATTGTACCTGATGCCTATTGATCTTGTATAGTAAACTCACCCTTGCAATTTTGTACTGTGTGGTTGGTATTTGTGATTATCACAAACTTTCGTTTGTGGGAGTAAATGAGCAACAATAGGTGATATTGGAGAGAGATCCTTTTGTTGGAACCGCCAAGCCGATGTGATAACGTTGAAATTCATTTTGAGAGAGTTATGTTTTTTTATCAACTCTTGCTTAGTTGGTTCCTTGATTCTTTTGAGTTGGGCATGTAAATTCCAGGCTTAAATACATGTAAAAACTAAACTAAGTTCTAACATTTTAATGATATATAATGGTTCAATGTATATATATGTATATTTATTTATGTATGTATTTGTACGATGTCAGGTGAGTGTCGTATCGCAAAAATTTACTATCATTTTCATAATCAAATTAATGGAGTTTTCATTAAAAATTGAAATTACACATTTAGAGTTGTGATATCGTAGCGACGAGGCTGGTGGTTACAAGGGAGGCTATAATGGGCAAAGAAAGCCAGTACTATTACAAGCCATGAATCAAGAAATGCAGTCCTTGGATAAAAACCAAACCTGGAAGCTCGTGAATCTACCTAAATATCAGAGGGTATTTGAATGCAAGTGTGTTTTCAAGAAAAAGGAAGGCATTCTAGGTGTGGAGAAGGCAAGGTACAAGGCAAGACTTATGGCTAAGGATTTTACAAAAGTGGATGGAGTTGATTATAATGAAAATTTCTCACCTGTGGTAAAACACTATTCTATAAGGATCTTGATGACAATTATAAATCAGTATGATCTGGAGTTGCAACAATTGGTTGTCAAGACAACTTTCTTACATGGAGACATTGAGGAGACCATCTATATTCAACAACCTAAGGGGTTTGCAGAAGATCAATCGAAGGTTTTCTAAGGAGTAGTTATGATAGTTGTGTCTAAATGATATTCTTATAGCTAGCTCAAACAAGGATGAGATTAGTATGCTCAAGGAGAGTTTAAGTTTAGAATTTGTGATGAAGGATCTTGGTAATGCAAGGAGGATGCTTGGGATGGATATTGTTAGAGATCCGATGAAGAAAGAATTGTTCTTATCTCAGCAAATTAAGCTATTTGAAGAAGGTAGTGGAAAGTTTTAGGATGCATCAATCTAAATTTGTAAGCACACCTTTGGGACATCACACTAAGCTTTCAATTGCTCAGGCTCTTAATACTGAAAAGGAAAGGAGGAAGATGGATAATATTCCAACTTGGCCCATGCTGTTAGCATTGTAAGCAGGTTTATGGCAGATCTGGGTCAAGCTCATTGGGAGGCTTTGGAATGGGTATTGAGGTATGTGAATGGATCTCTGGAATCTGGTCTGAACTATAAGAAGTTAGCTCAAGGTGGAGATGCTATTATGGGGTATGTTGATGCAAACTATGCAGAGAATGTGGATACTAGGAAGTCCTCATTTGGATATGTATTTACATTTTTTGGGGCTGCTATTTTCTGGAAAGCAAACTTACATCCTATGGTAGCTCTATCTACAACTGAATCAGAGTATATTGCTCTTGCAGAAGGAGTGAAGGAAGCTCTATGGTTAAAAGGGATGATTGGTGAACCGAGAATTGTACAAAATTGTGTGACAATTCACTGTGATTGATAGTCAAAGTGCTATGCACATTGCAAATAATCAAGTTTACCATGAGAGGACAAATCATATTGATGTTAGCTGGCTTCACTTCATAAGAGATGTGGTTGAATCTGAAGAAATTAGGATTGCGAAAATTACATTTGAAGACAATCTTGCTGATGTGTTCACAAAATCTCTACCAAGGTCGAAGTTGAAGCATTCCTTGGACTTGATTAATTTCTATTGAAGCATAGTTTTAGAAGTGGGAGAGCAGCGATATGGTGGAAGGAATCGCCTGTCTCATATTTGGAGTCAAGGTGGAGAATTGTTGCTTGTGACTGAAAATCTATTGTTCAGTCTGATGGATGTTCGGTTTTATGAGGATCATCTATTGTGATCAGACTGAGGATAGTCTGATGCTCCATCAGACAGGACAATTTGTTTAATTCATTAATTTGATACCATCAAACTATGGAGTGTTTTCTGTTAGGCTTAATGTTGTTGAGTCTTAGTGACATGGTGCCTATAAATAGAGGTCATGGGATCTTTGTGTAGGTGAAACTAATTGTAAAATAAATTGTGAGAGGTACTAAGATTGTTGTGAGAAACATAAGAGAGGAAAAACTTGGTACATAGGAAAGAGAGAGAAACAAAGTGTAAGGCTTTGGTTCTTGCGGAGATTTCTTCTTGAATTCAAGGGAGCAGAACCAAGGGGTTTCTCTATTGTATCTCATTGATTTTGTTTCATAGTGAAGTTGCCCCCTTCCTGTGGATGTAGGCCATATCATGTAATTGCACTGTGTTCCATTTTATGTTCTTGTTTTTGGATTTTGCATTTTCTTCCTTGTTGCATGTTTTGGGTTTATTAGTTTTGGTTAGTTCTATGCTCTCTAGGTAGTTTCTGTTACTTTCTTCTTATTGGTAATAGAACATGTATTTAAAGAAGAAGGAAAATAACATTTGAACTCAAATAATTTGTCCCTCAAGTGTGAGTCTTTTCCACAAGGTAGTTCCCTCTCCAGTGGAGGTCATTTGCAATCAATCATGAGTAATCAATGGTGGTCTATAGGGCTTAGCCATTTCCGCCAACATGCTCTAGTTACTTGCACCACCGCTCCACCATTTCACGACCATGGGACATGCCACCCTCCATATTACTAGGAAGACTTCTGATCTCCATACATGGACTCATTAAAAGCAAGACTTTAGATACAAGGATCCCCATTCCTAGATCTAGGCCATTTTCCGTCATACTCGTTTAAGTCGGTCACTTGGTCAAACCACAGAATCTAATACCAATTGTTGAGTAACCGTGGGGGATAAACACGAAGGAGATCCTCACCAATGAGTCTCGAGCAAACCACATAGCAAACTTGACACCACACTTTAATCTGAAAACTTAAGATACTAGGTTTATGGGTCTTCCTCACTTGTATGGTGCCAACGTTTTCATTTCTACCTAATGTGGGACTTTATCTTCACACTTCTCCTCCAACAAAGTCAATAATAGGAATAATAGTATCGGGAATGGTGAAATGGACTTTCTTCAAGCTTTCCTAGAACGTAGTGACCCTAGTAAGTCCATTGTGTGGTTTCAAGTGATCCTCCTCCTAACAAGTGAGGTTAGAGATGGAGGTTGTATTACTAGGTGGTGTCTCGAGGACACTAGGGTTGCTGTAATTAGATATAGTAGTCTCCGTTTATGTAACAACTTTTGTTGGGATGCGACATACTTGTATTCTATTTTGGAAAGAATATACCTATGTAATGTGGGTACTTGTTTACTAATTTCTATAAACCTTGGATCTTAATATTTACATCTTCAAATTGTGTATGAAACCCCCATTTTAAGTCATGTACATTTATTCTACCTTTTCTCATTCCCCTTTCTATACATATCTATTAGGTGTCGAGATAGACAGATTTATGTTTTAACACTTTTACTGGTCTTAGTGTTCTTACTGCAGTCTATCTAATTAATCGTATTCCTTCCCCAGTTCTTCATCATAAAACTCCTTTTGAGCTTCTTTCTCATAAACCTCCCTCTTATTCCCATCTTCGTGTCTTTGGCTGTTTGTGTTTTTATTCCACACTATCTCGTGTTAGGCACAAATTTTCCCCTCGTTCTTCTTCTGCTGTTTTTCTGGGATATCCCCCTGGGTATAAAGCTTATATATAAGCTTCTTAACTTAAACACCAATCGTGTTGTCATTTCTCGGAATGTTGTGTTTCATGAGTCCATTTTTCCTTTTGTCTCATCTGCTCCTTTTTCTTCCCCTTTAAATTCTTTACCTCCTCTGTCCACTCCTATTATTACTACTGAAGCTCCTGATCACACACAGCCAGACCCTCTCGTACAAAGAAACCTCCTACCCACCTCTCAGATTATATTTGCTCCACTTCCACCGCCTATCCTATCTCAGCCCATTTATCATACAACAGACTATCACCTTCCTACCATGCTTTTATCAATAATCTCTCCTCACATTTAGAACCTTCCTCTTATGCTGAAGCCTCTCAGTTGCCTGAATGGTCTGCTGCCATGGATGCTGAAATATCTGCCCTTGAACACAATAAGACCTAGTCTATTGTCTCCCTTCCCGAAGGTAAACACCCTGTTGCTTGCAAGTGGGTTTATCGGGTCAAGTATAATGCTGATGGCTCTCTTGAGCGTTACAAAGCCCGTTTGGTTGCCAAAGGATTCACCCAGCAAGAAGGTTTGGATTTTATGGAGACGTTCTCTCCGGTTGCTAAAATTACCACCATACGTCTCCTCCTTGCTCTTGCTGCGATTCACAAATGGCATCTAATTCAATTAGATATCAATAATGCTTTTTTACATGGGGAACTTTCTGAAGAGATTTACATGTCCTTGCCTCCTGGATATCCTAAATAGGGGGAGTTTTTACCATCTAATGCTGTTTGTAAACTTCACAAGTCTTTGTATGGCTTAAAACAGGCTTCCCGTGTCAATGGTTTGCTAAGCTTTCTTCCACTCTTCTATCACTTGGTTTTTCTCACTCTCAAACTGATCATTCTTTATTCACCAAGCATTTGGGTGCTTCATTTGTTGCTGTTTTGGTATATGTTGATGACATACTAGTGGCCTCTAATGATGTTGATCAAATCCATCATCTCACTTCTTCTCTGGCAACAAGTTTAAATTAAAGAATTTGGGAGCTTTGAAATATTTTTTGGGTATTGAAGTGGCTCGTTCCTCTGCTGGAATCTCCATTTGTCAACGCCACTACACTCTGCAAATCCTCGCTGATGCTGGTTTTCTTGGCTGCAAGCCCAAATCTACACCTATGGAACCCAACCTCAAACTTTCCTCTATACAGGTGATATCCTTTCTGATCCAACACAATACAGAAGGTTGATTGGGCGTTGAATCTATTTAACCATCACAAGGCCTGATATCTGTTATGCCATTAATCACCTTAGTCAACTCATGGCTTCTCCTAGAGTTCCACATCTTCATGCTGTTCACAGTGTTACCTTACTAAGGGTACTCCTGGTCAAGGTTTATTATTTTTCTCATCTTCCAAAATTCAGTTTAATACCTTACTAAAAGGGTACTCGTAAATCTGTTTCTGGTTTCTGTGTGTTTTTGGGCAATTCTCTCATTAGTTGGAAATCTAAGAAGCAAGCCACTGTCTCCAGGTCTTCCGCTGAATCTGAGTATCGTTCCATGGCTAATGTGACTTGTGAACTCATTTGGTTGTTTTCTTTGCTCAAGGACTTTCATATTACTCATTCTGCTGCTGCTCATTTGTTTTGTGACAACACTGCTGCTCTCCATATAGCAGCAAACCCTGTTTTTCATGAGAGAACAAAGCACATCGAAATTGATTGTCACTTGGTTTGGCAACAAATTGTTCAAGGCAGTCTTAAAACTTTTCCCATTGCTTCTGCACACCAATTGGCTGACATCCTTACTAAGGCTCTTTTTCCTGCTCAGTTTTCTTCTCTGCTTTCCTAGATGGGAGTGCACAATATTCACTCTACATCTTGAGGGGGAGTATTAGAATATAGATTTTTTATATTTATAGAGAATTAGTTTTTTTTTTTTTTTGGTACAGCTGTATAGGCTTTCTGTTATGAGCTCATGTGCTCACGTTTTTACCATTCTGTTTTTCCTTTATTTGCGATTGCTGATATAAGACCATATTCTATTTTGTACCTTTACTATTGAGAATGAAATTGTTTGTTACAGATTCTTTGAGTTTGTTATTCTAATACAAGAAGTTTTGTAAATATCTTTATATGATATGGGCAAGAAGTTTTGTAAATATCATTATATGATATGGCATGCTTCTTGCTGGTGTATCTGGATGCAGAGGAATAAAGTTATATTCCAGAGTATGGTTCGGGATATTTCTGCGGTTTTGCTTCATATCCAAGCTATTTCGTGGACTGGTTCAGATATAAGGCCCCTTTTTCAAAGTGGGGTCGCCTCTGTTAATTGGTGTAACAGGAATGCCTGCTATTTGTTTCTAATAATACATGATTTTGCTATAAAAAAAAAAAAAAACTAATTTGACCACTGGCTTCATATTTTACGAATTAAGACCTAGGTTTACACAATCACGAAAAACTTACCTGCACTTTTTTATTAACTCAAAATAATAAAAGTTTTATTTTATCAATTCCAAAGGAAAACGAGTTGGGTTCTATTCTTGACTAACTGGGTGTTGGGTGTTGCAGCTTTGTTTGATCATGAAAGACTATACCGTTTTATTCAGAATTATCCTAAGACCGTCACAACCTTCATCCTAAGGCTTTACATTTAAAGAGCATCCATTTGTTTTAGGAATAAGCTTGTCTTAGTAGTGCCATTGTCGAACTAGAGATAAAAAATATCAAAAGATAACCTTTGTTAATGTAGCAATCTCAGGCACCACGTCTGACACCAAAGAAGAGAAAACACAAAACGAAATCTGAGAATATTAACGTGTCACTCCCCTTCCTTTTTTCTCTGACTAAACTCTGTTAAAACTAAAATGGATAATTTAATAGAAATAACACTCATTTATTGGATAACTAGCTATGTATATTGTTAAGATGTGTGTACATTAGAAAGTGAAAAAAGGTTCTATTGAGAGGATATTGGAGAGAGAATATTAGAAGAATGTAAGGAAGGAAGGATAGGGATGGCTTAAAATGGATGATGTGGCTTAATAATACACAATTCATGCTAATATGACTTGATAATGGAAAAGATATTATCCTGACATGATTTTCTTGTATGAAACTCACTCTTTTCTCAAATTTTAAGAAGTTTTGGGAGAGAGTTGGATATGACGTTGTTGGTGTGGAGGAAGCGCAAGGACACTCAGGTGGTATTTGGGGACTTTTGCAAAGGGGCGATGGATTTTCTTCCAGTATTATGTGTAGAATTGAGAATCGGTAAACTTGATCCAGACTCAAGAATTTGAGGTATCGCTCAATACAAAACCAAAAGAACAACTATTTAGTAGCTGGAACTGAAAAAACATATAATTATTCAACTTGTGAGGGCTTGTAGAAAAAAAAAACTTCTCGAAAAGGCTTTATTTAACATATTTCTTCTTTGTTCTGTCAAACAATACAATGATCTATTTATAGGCTGGAGTCTACCCTTCAAAAACTGAAAGGATTAAATTTCATTAATAGCCATAAACCAAAATTAAAACCCACTATCTCCTGTAGAAATCCTAAGCCATTCATCTAAAAAAGTAATTGCTGACTCTTGACCTTTTATTCTCCTAAAAAGAAATTGCTGAATTAAACCCACCAAAACAAGACTGACATTTAACTTTTATTCAACAAACTCCCCCGTAAACTTAAATGTTTTTGCCATCCTTCATGCCGATCAATTTCTTGCAGTTGTCGAGAAGTACCATCGGTAGTGATTTCATGAAGATATCTGCGACTTGATCCCTACTTGCCACATGCATTAATTCCACACTTCCTTCCTTCACATGATCTCGAATGAAGTGAAAGCGAATGTCAATGTGTTTGCTTCTCTCATGATTCACTGGGTTCTTTGCCAACTCAATTGTTGATTTATTGTTAACTCACATCACAGTTGTACCGAAATGTTGTTGCTCCAACTTGCCCAACAGATTTCTAAGCCATATTGCATGACATACACACCAAGACGCTCCCACATATTCAGCTTCACATGTCGAGAGTGTCACGATCAGTTGCTTCTTTGAAAGCCAAGCAAATGTTGTGTCACCCATAAAGAACACATATCCCGATGTACTTTTCTGATCGTCTAAGTCTCCGCACCAATCGTTGTCGGAGTACCCAATCAACTTGTAATCTTCCGCATTCGAATAGAATAACCCGAGTGACACCGTTCCTTGGATATACCGTAGGATTCGCTTCAATGTCTTGCAAAGTGATTAAGTCGGCTCCTCCATGAACCGACTTACAATGCTAACACTTAACGAAAGGTCCAGCCTTGTGCATGTGAGATAGCAAAGGCTTCCCACCAAACTCCAGTATTTGCTCGAACCGACTCGTTCTCCTCCATAGAATTTCGATAGTTTTGCACCCGGTTCCATTGGGTTTAATATCGGGTTGCAATATGCCATCTTGTACTTCTTCAAAATCTCCTTTGCATATGCCTCCCGTGACACAAAAATACCTGTATCTCCTTGTCTTACCTCCAGAACAAGGAAAAACTTCATCAAACTCAAATCTGTCATCTCGAATTCCCGTGACATTGTGCTCTTAAACTCTTGTATCATTTCTCCATTGTTCCCCATAAAAATGAGGTCATCGACATAAAGAGCAACAAATAACATATTACCTCCACTCTTCTTTACGTAAAGGGCACGTTCATAGGGACATTGTTCGAACCCGTTCTCCTTGAAGTATGTATCAATACGAGTATTCCATGCCTGTGGTGCTTGCTTCAACCCGTAAAGTGCCTTCTTCAATTTCAACACCTTCTTCTCTTCTCCACTTTTCATGTATCCGAGTTGTTGTTCGATGTAGACTTCTTCTTTGAGCACACCATTCAAGAATGCCAACTTGACATCCATTTGAAATATTTGCCATTTGAATTGAGCTGCTTGTGAAATGAGCAATCAGATTGTCTTCATTCTTCCAATGGGAGAAAACACCTCATCATAGTCGATTCCCTCCTTTTTCTTGTATCCCTTTGCAACAAGTTGCGCCTTGTACCATTCTATCTCGCCTTGAGCATTCATCTTTCTCTTAAACACCCACTTCCAACCAATGGGCTAACTTCCTTTCGGCAACTCCGCTAACTCCCATGTGTTGTTGCGGTCAATTGCTTTAATCTCCTCGTACATGGCAGTTTTCCATTTCTTGTCTCGCACCGCCTCTTCAAAACTTATATTCTCGAAATCCGCCAAAAGACATACAATGTGTACCTCATTTGTCAAATCATACAAATCTTGCAAACTTCACATTTTGGGTTGTTGTGTTTCATGTTCATCATCAATAGTTTCAGGATTTGTTGGTATGATTGTTGGTATAGCGGTTGATGATCCTCCATTTTTGTTGATAACCTCCGTTGAGTTATTCCAATCCCAGTCGCTTGCTTCATTAACTAGTACATCACGACTCACCACAACCTTCTTTCTTATTGGGTCGAATAGCTTGTATCCTTTTGTTTTCTCGTCATACCCAATAAAAATATACCTTTTGCTTTTGTCTTCGAGCTTCGTTCTTCACTGATTCGGCATGTGTGCATAAGCCAAACTACCAAATACTTTGAGATGAGAAACTGTCGGTTTTTGTTCGCTCCATGCCTCTTGTGCTGTTTGATCATCCAACTTTGCATGCGGACACCGATTTTGCACATAGATGGCGCATTGTACATCTTCCGCCCAAAATTCCTTTGGCATCTTCTTGCTCTTGAGCATTGACCAAACCATGTCAAGAACAGTCTGGTTCTTCCTCTCGACCACACCATTTTGTCTACTGGTTCCCTTTTCCACCACCACTTTGAACTTTTTGACCACCTCGAATGCCTCAGATTTTCTTTCAGAAAATAAACCCAAGTTTTTCGTAAGAAATCAACAATAAAAGAAATGAAATACCTTTTACTGCTAAAAGATTCGGAGGTGATTGATCCACATATGTTGGTATGAATCAATTCGAGAGGTTGCTTAGCTCGATATTCTGCCTTCTTTTGAAATGAAGTTCTTGCATGCTTGTCGAGCACACATTCTTCACAAAATTTTTTCCCTTGTATAGTCCATGTCCAGTAGCCTGTGCACCATGTTCTTCTTCGCCAACAAGTTTAGACCACCATAATGTAGGTGACCAAAACGAAGATGCCACAGTGACGCCTTGTCTCCTACGTCGACTCACAAACACTTTTCTCGAACGCTTTTCAAATTTTTGTACATTTTTCTCAAACGTAAAGAGACAGAAAGAATAGTCAAGGAAGAAAAATCTTGTTTCTCTTATCATTCAAGAAATCAAAGCACATTAGAAAGAGGTTTCACTATGGAGAAAGGTACACAATATTTATCTATTATTTGTGAGAATTATATTTCAAGATTTTACTAATTTTTTATAATTAATAATCTCAAAAACTCTAAAATTTACATGTGGTATCAGAGCATCTGTTATAAAATTTGATTTTTCAAAAATA
This sequence comes from Glycine tomentella, assembly GCA_007407185.1. Taxonomy (NCBI): domain Eukaryota; kingdom Viridiplantae; phylum Streptophyta; class Magnoliopsida; order Fabales; family Fabaceae; genus Glycine; species Glycine tomentella. The sequence continues at coordinate 1,328,595 of PYAF01001061.1, forward strand.
ATTTATTTTCTTTCAATTATGCATGAACCCTAATTTTGAAATTTAGGGATTTTATTTTTTTCCGCTTCAAGTATCGAATTTTGTATAAAAGGGGTATCAATTGAATTGATTAAAGAATGGCCGAAGTATGAATGATGTTTTTACTGCATGAAATTACATGTTACATCATTTATGGCTTTGTGTGAACATGATTTGTATTTGGTGGTGATTTAATTGTTTCTAATTTCTTTTATTGTATTATTGTGAACGTGGAGAAAGTGGTTTGGAGTTTCTCCGCTCCCAATAAAGCAAGCATTGCACCTACTGCGACTTTGCGCAATAAATTAAAGTGGGAGAAGCAAGAGCGTACGTTTCGTGCCTATTGGTTATGTGCATAAATTTAATTTACAGCTTTTCATTGGACTATACAGTACTATTTCAATTTCAAACTGCCAAATAAGTTTATGACGCAATAAAAAAAATAAAGTGCTCTTTTTTAATATTTTGTTTTGGAGAAAGATTCTCTACGTGAATCCTTTAAGAATTATAAATGAAGGAATTGTCAATTGTTTGAAATGTTATGTACGTGATTGTCTTGGAAGTTTTTTGAAATATGGAAAAAGATTTCTTATATTAAATTGTTCTTGAACGTGATTAAATGGCAAATGTGTTATGATTGATTGTTTATGTCCTATAATGAAATTAATAAGAATGCTACAAATTGTAGTAGCAATAAATATGTTTAAGTCGTGTATTTGTTTGGAATTAAGTGTATAATGGTTTTGTTAGTCATCAAAGTGAGTAAATCTATAAGATTATTTAATTTCAAATTAATAATTATTTCAATTACTCATAGAATAATGGATGCTAAATTATATGATTATTGGTTTATGGATAATTGAAATTCATTGTTATAAAGTATTTATGGATCATCCAAAGGTTGATTAGTTGTTCTTATATTCAATAAATATACTTGTAGATGATTTGAGTGTATCATTAGTTTTATTTATATACCCAAAGTAGGTGATTCTAATCAGTGTATATTTAATTGCCAAATAATGTAATTTTATTAGCATCATCATGTTTGTATGTTGTGTGTTGGTGTATCACCCAAAGGAAAGCATCAATATACATTGATTGTTATCTAAATAACTTATACGTATGACATGTGTTTTGTGTCTCAAAACACTTATGTGAATTTTATTATGCAGTACCTATTCCCAATTCATTGAATTCTCATGTATCATGTGTCAATTTTTAATGGGCTTAACTTCTCTGACTAGAATGAGCAAGTTGATATGCACCTAGCATATAGGGATTTTCCAAGCTTTTAGACCAACAATTGAGCATTAAGCATTCATTATTGCCCTCTTTGTGTGTAATTTGAGCTATCATGTTGAAATTGTCAGGAATCGACCAAAAGTACCAAGAATGGACTGAAATCAGAGGAAAAAGGGCCAAGCATGAAGAAGACTCTGGCGCCACCAGCACCAGGAGAGGCGCCAAGAGCGCCATTACCACTAGAAGTTGGCGCCAAGAGCGCCAATTTGGCGCCAAGAGCGCCAATTTGGCGCCAAGGGCGCCATAGCCTCTGCAAGTTGGCACCAAGAGCGCCAAGTCCGCGACTCCAGCGCCACAGTCACTGATATTTGGCGCTCAGGGCGCCATTTCTGGCGCCAGGAGCGCCAGGGTATCTGGAATCCAACGCCGTCAGCGCCATTTCACGCGCGAAGAGCGCCAGAAGCATCTCCAGCCAGCGCCAAGAGCGCCACTTTGGCGCCAAGGGCGCCGCAACTTCTGGAAGCTGGCGCCAAGAGCGCCACAGGTCGCAGAAGTTGAAAATCGAGGGCAGAACAGACATTTCAGGGGAAGGGCTTTAAATACTCCACCAACCAACATTCAATGCACGTTTTGGAGGGAGAAAAACACAAACTTAGGGTTTTAGAGCTTGGGTTCCTTAGCTAGGGTTTTTGGGGAAGTTGAAGACACAAGTGGAGTTGCATCTCTATTTTCTTCTTCCTTGCTTCAGCTGGGTATGCCTCTTTTTGTATCTCAGCCATTCATTATGAGGTTTGGCTAAGCTTTTATTGTAGTTAGGGCTAAAGCACTTGATTTAAATTTCATTGGGATGTATTGAATGCTATGATTCATTTATCAAAAGCTATTTTACTGCACTTGCTTTAATTCTTTCATCTCTTTCTTGGATTTGGCCATTCTTTGTGAGAGTTTAGAACTAGGGTTCACAATAGACATATTGGGGCTTTGGTTTGGAACTAAGTGTAGTGACTTGCTAACATCACCTAGGAATAGGGATGGGTGCTTGTGGCTTGGTTCATTTATGTGTTGGCTTAATGCTTAACTTACTGAAAATTACTAAGGAATTAGGGTTGGAGTGTGAGTTAAAGAACTAAGTGCATGAGGAATCAAGGCTTAGTTAATTTCTGAAAACACATTAGCTGAATAGTTTAGATAAGTGAGTGTAGTAAACAATACATTCTCATTGGAAGGAGCATTAAGTGTGGGTGCCCTAGCTACATACCTTTACATATCATTATTACCCTATTTACTCGTTGTTATTAGTCTATGCTTACACTTAGCTTTTAGTTTATTTCATACACACACAACAACAACCAAATCACATTCATTCTTTTTATTATCCAACTTATCTATTAGGTTTATAATTTACTTGGTCAAACAATCCTCGTTGGGAACGATACACTTATTTATCACTCTATTACTTGAGCGACCGGTGCACTTGCCGAGTATACAACACAAGTCCAATTTCATCTCGATGTTTTAGATCTTGATCTTGCTATATTGGAAAAGAAGTATGCTACTATTACTGAAGCTAGTAGCAATGAAGAGAAAGTCCATTATAAAGCTTGGGAAAGATCTAACAGACTCAGGCTAATGTTCATGAGAATGAATTGACTGTTGCAGACAATATTAAGGCAACTCTCCCTAAGACCAATAGTGCTAAAGATTTTATGGGATTAATGGGAGAGCGCTCTCAAACAGATGATAAAGACTCTTCCTGAAACATTAATGAGTACACCGACCACCATGAAGTTTGATGGTTCACGTACTATGCATGAGCATGTCATTGAGATAATAAACATTGCAACAAGACTTAAGACATGGAAATGGCTGTGAATGAGAACTTGCTTGTTTCAGTTTATTTTGAACTCATTACCGTATAAGTATGGCCCATTCCAAATGGAATGTGCATGAATTGAACAGTATTTTAGTTCAGGAAGAAGCGAGGCTTAAGAATCAAGGAAGCCACTCAATTCATTATCTAAGCCACCAAGGGAATCAAGGAGCTGGAAAGAAATTTGTGAAGAAGCAAGATAAAGGCAAATGGTCATTAAAGATCAATGATGACTCTATGCAAATCCAGAAGAATGCATCAAAGAGCAATAATTACCATTTCTGTGGGAAATCTAGATACTTCCAAAAGGATTGCCCAAAGCATAAGTCTTGGTTCAAAAAGAAAGGTGAGCTTAATGCTTACGTATGCTTTGAATCAAATTTAACTGAAGTGCCCAATAATAAATGATGGATTGATTCTGGATGTATGACTCATGTTTCTAATACTATGCAGGGAATCCTTACAATCCAAACCATAAGCCCAAATGAGAAGTTCATCTCCATTGGCAATAGAGTTAAAGCTCCAGTGAAAGTAGTCGGGACTTATCGATTGAAACTTAACATTAGAAGTAATTTAGATTTACTGAAAACTCTTTATGTAACTAGTTTATCTAGGAATTTTCATTATCTAAATTTGATGTTACTGGATACTCTTTTAATTTTAGTAATGAATGTTTCAGTTTATTTAAGCATAATCATCTCATTGGTATTGGTATTCTTTGTGATGGTTTATATAAATTGAAATTAGATAATTTGTATGCTGAAACCGTTTTAACTTTGCATCATAATGTTGGCACTAAATGTAGTTTAGTGAATGAATGACCTGCTTTCTTGTGGCATAAACTTTAAGGTCACATTTCTAGAGAAAGGATGGAAAGATTAATAAAGAATGAAATTCTTCCTGATCTAGATTTTATGGATCTAAATATTTATGTGGATTGTATTAAAGGAAAACAAACAAAACATACAAAGAAAGGAACTACAAGAAGCACCAACCTCTTGAAATTGTGCAAACTGATATTTGTGGGCCTTTTATGTTAATTCATTCAGAAAGGAAAGATACTTTATCACCTTTATTGATTACTATTCACTTTACGGTTATGTCTACTTATTACATGAGAAATCTCAGGCAATGGATGCCTTAGAAATATACTTGAATGAAGTAGAAACACAATTAGACACAAAGATGAAAGTTGTTAGGTCTAGTAGATGTGGTGAGTATTACGAAAGATACAATAAAACTAGGCAATGCCCAGGTCCATTTGCTAAACTCCTTCAGAAACGTGATAGTTGTGCACAATACATAATACTTGGTACACCACAACAAAATGGTGTATCAGAAAGGCGTAATAGTACTTTAATTGATATGGTTAGGAGTATGTTAAACAATTCAACTTTATTCATATCTTTGTGGACGTATGCCTTGAAAACTTCCTTGTATTTGTTGAGTAGGGCTCCTAGTACTATAGTTCCAAGAAAACCTTTTGAACTATGGACGAATAAGACACCGAGTATAAGGAACTTGCATATTTGTGGTTGCAAGGCAGAAATAATTATTTATAATCCACAAGAAAGAAAATTGGATGCAAGAAAAATCAGTGGATATTTCATTAGTTATCCACAAAAGTCAAAGGGGTATATGTTTGATTGTCCTAATCATAGTATAAGAATTGTCGAAACTAGAAATGCAAGGTTAACTAAAAATGATGAAATCCACGAGATGTGGAAATTAAAGAAGTTATAGTGCAAGTCCCTTTAACTTGTGCCTCTAGCAGTAAGGTGATTGCTCCTCTAGTTGTTGTTCCAAACAACAATGAAGAAGAGCAACACAATAATGAGTTCATGATACATAATGAATCCATTGTGGAAGAACCACAAGAAGTAGCATTAAAGAGGTCTCAAAGAGAAAGGAGACCAACTATTTCGAATGACTATGTGTTATACCTACATGAAACAGAAACATACTTAAGCATTAATGATAATGATATAGTTTCATTTTCACAAGCTATAAGCTATGATAATTATGAGAAGTGGTTAGATATCATGAAAGAAGAGCTAAATTCCATGGAACATAATGGTGTTTGTGACCTCGTAGAATTGTTAACGGGTTGTAAGAGAGTTGGTTGTAAGTGGGTCTTCAAGACTAAATGTGACTCTCATGGAAAACTTGAACGTTACAAGGCTAGACTTGTTGCTAAGGGTTTTACTCAGAAAGATGGCATTGATTATAAAGAGACATCTTCACCGGTCGCACGAAAGGATTCTTTCAGGATTATCATGACATTAGTAGCCCATTATGACTTGGAGCTACATCAGATGGATGTGAAAATTGCCTTTCTTAATGGATATTTAGAGGGAAATGTTTATATGGACCAACCAATGGGAACTTAGTTGAAGGAAAGGAACACATAGTGTGCAAATTAAAGAAATCAATATATGGTCTTAAGAAAGCTTCTTACCAATGGTATTTGAAGTTTAATATAGCATTATTTCCTTTGGATTTAAGAAAAATACTGTTGATTGGTGTATATATTTGAAGGTCAGTGGGAGTAAGGTTATTTTTCTAATTTTGTATGTTGATGATATCTTGCTTGCAATTAATGATCTTGGTCTTCTTTATGAGACTAAGAAGTTTCTCTCTAGCAACTTTGAAATGAAAGATATGGATGAGGCAAGCTATGTAATAGGGATAGAAATATTCTAAAATATATCACAAGGATTGTTAGGCTTGTCTCAAAAAGCATATATCAATAAAGTCCAAGAGAGATTCAGGATGGAAAAGTTATCACCCGTTCCAAATCAGAAAGGAGACAAATTTAGTCTTGTATAATGTCCTAAAAATGATTTGGAATGAAAACAAATGGAAATAATTTCCTATGCATCATTTGTTGGGAGTATTATGTATGCTCAGATCTGTACTCGACAGACATAAGCTTTGCAGTTGGAATATTAGGAAGATATCAAAGTAACCTGAGAATGGAACATTGGAAAGCTACAAAGAAGGTTCTTAGATACTTATAGGGAACAAAAGATCACATGCTTACACATAGGAGGTCTGATCACCTTGAGGTGATTGGGTATTCAAACTCAGACTTTGTTGGATGTGTGGATACGAGAAAATCCACTCTTGGCTATGTATTTCTTTTAGTTGGTGGAGCAATATCTTTGAAGAGCGCAAAACATTGAGTTGTTGCTGCATCTATCATGGAAGCTGAATTTGTAGCATGTTTTGAGGCTACAATTCAAGCTAATTGGCTGCGTAACGTTATTTCAAGGCTTGGAATTATCGACAAATATTGCGAGGCTACTAAAAATGTATTGTGATAACTTCACAATAGTATTTTTCTCTAAGAACGATAAGTACTCTAAGGTGCTAAATATATAGAATTGAAGTACTTTATCGTGAAGGAAGAAATTCAGAAACAAAGAGTGTCAATATAACATATCAGCACAAACCTTATGATAGCTGACCCTTTGACAAATGGATTATCGTCCAAGACATTTATAGAACATGTTGAAAATATGAGCATTATTGTTATTGATGATCATTAAGTGTAATTTACCTTATGCATTTTACTGACACTCTGAGCTCAAATGGTATGTTTCTGATTACTTGTTCTCTATTTTTGCATGCATATTTGTATTAGAGTAGTGTTAACAGGTTTTGTCTTGAATAAAGACACTATGCTGAACCAATTATGTACTCCTAACTAATGATCATATTAAGGAGAAGACTAATTTGTAGCATATGGAAGGGACTATGTCGATTAAGTGATATATAACTGTCATGACTCAAATTGGTTCTTATTCTTAATCATGAAATTATGATATACCCAATGTTAGAATGATTTAGTCATTTTAATGCGCATTATGTTAGTTTAATCTATTTATTTATGTAGTCCATAATGTTTGGTAATGTCACATGAGTCAAGTCGTAGAATGTAAAAATTAATGTCTCATGTGAAAGATATGTGACTTACGTAGGGACTAATAAATATATAATTAATAATTAAGGACTAAATTGTAATTGGGTTAAATTGGAGCAATTTCTAGATATAACTATTGCTTGATGGGAGTAGTGGTTATAAAGGGATTAATATTCACTAATGTGAAATAAGGTCTTCTTTCTGACAGAAAAGTGTTCTATCAAAATCCCTAGCCATCACAAACGTAGAGAGACAGAGAGAATAATCAAGGAAGCAAAATCTTGTTTCTTTCATCTTTCAAGGAATTAAAGCGCACCAGAGAGATGTCTCACTATAGAAAAAGATACACATTGTTTATCTATTATTTCTGAGAATTATGTATTTTAAGATTCTACTAATTTCCTACAATTGTTAATCTCGGGAACCCTAAAATTTACAGACCCCCCTTAGATCCGTCACTGGGTCCATCTAAACAAAATGCTGCATAATGTCCATTATATTCTGAACAGATCGGGAAAGACTACCAGGATCGACCTAAATATATAAGTTTGAGTAGTATATACAAAATTTAGATTCTAACCTTGCTGTCAGTATTATTATAACAAATAAAACGGAAAAGTCTTAAATAAATGAATTAGATTTTGGCACAAAAGATGATAATAATAACAAAAAAAGTAAAAATAAAGAGAGCATAACACATTTTACCTCGCTGATTCGCTGCTGAACGTGGTTCTCCTATAGTTCACAAGGGCTGGTTAAAGAGGAGGTCACTGCAGTTGGTTCACGCATGTATGGTGGTTCAGGGCGGGCAAGTCCTGTTCATATAGGCTATGGATGGCAGTTTAAGGTGTCAGCCACACAACAAAAACGTTTAGCAACAACCAGCAGACTATAGGTTGTCCCAAAAGCTTCTCTAGAAATACTATATATCCTTATAGCTATAAGGAGTCCAAGCTAAGTTATCATCCAAATAGTCACTGAGAAAATCAAGTATGTGTAGTAATAATGTCAATTATTAGTAGTTTTTATAAACATTATAACTAATTATAATGTCAAGTATCTGTAACAATTGTGAAAAAAATTTCACAATATAAACAAAGATATGGATATCTTAAAATGGATGATGTGGCTTAATGATAAGCAATATCCATTCTAACGTGAATTAATAATAGAAAATGACTACATGACAACTCTACGTCTCGCATCTCAACTTTGAAAATTTCACCTAACTTTTTTTTTATTTATAATTTTATATTAATTAGTGTAGAACTTAGTTTATTTTATATAATATCAAAAAGGTTAAAATTAATATATTTTTGTCTCATAAATTAACGAACTTCGCTTTTTGCATATCCTAAATGTTTATTTGTTTGTTATATCCTAATAAATTTTGTTCATTTGTGACAAAAAGGAACTGTTAGGATATAATCAAGTATACATCACAAAAAAATTAAAAGCACGAAAAATAACAGTTCTAAACAAATTAAAAGGTCTTCCTATTCTTTGACATATTTATTTTTAAATTAGAAAGATGTTCACCAAACAATTTTATTTTAATATCAATCCTAAGTTAAACTAAGAAAAACAGAATCAAGAAAAATAATAAATTTTGACTAAATTTTTTAAAAAAAAGTACAAAAATCCCATACAACTTAAATAAAATTAATTAATTAGTATTAAGGAAAAAAAATCACAAAGCTTGAAGTCTTTCACGGGGATCTAAAAAAGAAAAGAAACAACGCATCAAGTTTACATCAACTAGTATTAAAAATAAAATAAAAAATAACAAGCAACGCAGGGGCTCAAAGTTCCCCTCTGATGTTCTATTAATCTAAGGCGCCATGCATATATATATATAAACTGCAACATGCCAATATATTAGGAATAGAGAAAGACTTACATGTTTATTCAGTACTACTACTTCAGAGAGAGTAGTTTTAAGAAGACTACCACAGTTTTTTCAACATCCAGATCCACCTGTTTCCAAACACATGCAGGCTTAAACAAAAGATCACAAACACGTACAATAGCGACTACCACACACGTTCAAGTGCTTTTAACTGATAATTTTTTTTGACATTTTTACCATCAACTATTATAACCGCTACAAACATTTTATTTTAACTTTATTTCAATCTTTTGAAACAACAACTTACACTTAATTCAGTAGGGTTGGTCAGAGATTAAGAGGTGACTGGTTGGTTGACTTACGCATAATATATATATATATATATATATATGGAGGTTCATGGCGAGGCGAAACAAGGCTATGAACGGAGATGAAGAATGCAGGCTTGCGGGTCAAATGGAGAGTGAGGGGATGCAAGGGTTGGCTAGGTTTTCATGGGGCTGGCTGCAGGTTGAAGCATAGTTAAGAAGAGGCAAAGGTAGTGAGTACGTACGTGCAGTGTGGTGCGTTGATCGAGGATCAATCTGAGAGCAAAAGTGACTGAGGGAGGATCGTGATGGTATGTGAGTATTCTTATTTTAAGGATAAGGACGATGGATCTAGGGATCTATGCATGCATTAGAAATAAATAAACGAAATAAGGTTCAAATATATTTTTTCCCTCGTAAGTAATTTTTTTTTATTTTTGGTTTGTGTAAGTTTATTTTTCATTGTAGTTTTTATAAGTTTGTATTTTTTAATTTTGATTTTTATGAGATATTTTTTGTTTATATTTAGTTCTATAAGTTTTAAACTTATGAGAACTATAAATCAAAAAATTAAAATATTAAAGAAACTAAAATTAAAAATATATAAAGTTATAAAGATTAAAAATAAAATAAAACAAAAAACTTATTAGAACCAAAATTAAAAATATCATTTTAAAATTAAAAAGCAACTTTTAAAAAACAAAAATGAAAAAATAATAACTTACATTATCCAAAAATATATTTAACCCAAATTGAAAATGAATTTGCGATTGGATATTCTAAGATGAAGAAAAGGACCCATGAAAAAAATTGTTGCATGTGCGCAACTTGATCCGTGTTGTCTTTTAATTAGTGCGAGTGCGTGAGAGTCTTATTTTTAAAAATGGGAAATTCTAAACTTCACCGGAAACGATAAAAAAAAAAAGTAATTATTTTGATTGGTCAATTTTATATTTTCTATAGTACATAACCACCCTTGATTGCTGTCAAATACAAATAATTAATTGTTGCACATTTTAGAAAGACTACAAGTATTTACTTTGTAGAATTCGTACATAATATTCTTTCTTATAATATGACAAGTTGCAGTTCTCATTAAAAAAGAAGACCTTATTGTGAATAGAGTGATGACTTTGTGTTTGATTTTTTTTATTGCAAAGTGATGTTTTAATTATTAGTGAAAATTCAAATTTATTATTTTTTTATTAATTACTAAATCAATCTTATAATCTTAAATGTTTATCTTTAAATTTGTATCTTTATTACATCAAATAATTCATGTGTGTGGACCACCTTTATTAGCCCTAAAATTTATTATTAAAATATTTCAATTGTTCAAATTAAAATTATATAATTGTTAACAAAAAAAAAAAGCAAAATGACAACTTTGTCCTTGTCTTCTTCATCCTGCCCCACCTCCACCATCTAGAGAATCTTCCACTGGAAAATGAGAAGTGTTATAAGAATTAAAAAAAAAAATCCTGCCCATACATGATAAATTGATAAAAAAAAAAAAAAAAGATTTCATTTTGTCCTAAAAAAAATATGCTACCATACATGTATCCTGTTGATCAGTTTTTTCTCACCTGAGGAACAAAATGTATATATAGAGTAATCATCTATCATCTTAAAGTAGGTCCAAAGAAATATTCCAAAATTTTGAAATGATTTCTAAAATTTGTAAGAATTTGTGATCTTTTGTTAAATTAATGCAAGTACATTTTTAATTAAAAATGTATATATAATTTTTTAAAACAACTTTTAGGAGATAATTTGGTTTTGAAACATATTTTGAAATTCAAAACCAATCCCTAAGACCAGTTTAGCGTGGTTGCAAGTTTTTGATTTTTAAAATTTAATTATTAAAACATAATGCATTTGGGTAAAATGGAGGTGAAATAATTTTCAACTTAATTTCAAAACACTTTTATGTTCATTTTCAAAATCAAGAAAAAAAGATTTGCAAATTAAAGTTTTACTTTTAAAAAACACACATCGGGTGAATTTAACAATAGTCATTGCATTCGCTTCTATCACCATCATCACTAACACTGCAACCATCATCACTAGTGTTAGCATCATTAGCCACATCCACCACTACCAAAGGCACTACCAACACTACCAGCACCTACACTACTATTATCACCTACATAATCACCACTATATATAGATGTTGTCACCATCACATAAATACAACTTAATTTAATAGAATAAGAGACTTTCAAAATGAGTTTTCTTGGAAACTAAAAATGAGTTAAAAGAACTAAAAATCACCCTGAGGCCTGAACACACCCTAAAATGTTTTGTCATTCAAAATCGAATTACAACTAATTTGTAAAAAATTCAAACTGATCTTCCAAAAAATATTATTTTTAAATAATCAATCGAGTATTAAGTTTAGTTTTGGTTTAAATCTTTCAAAAAAATCAAACCATGCCTTTCTTTTTACAGCTTCGTTAATTCCATGGACTTGCACAACCCTCTCTGAGCATGTTAGCCTATCCCTTAAAAATAAATGCGCAAGTAATTAATTCTATAAATATAAAGTTAGGATGTGCCTTATCCCGTGAAACAATTGAGGTTGAGATGTCAGAAATTTCACTAAAACCCGTGTATGTTATTTTGCTTCATTAATTTTAAGAGTTCTTTAGTTTTAGGTTTCAGTTATGGCTTCCAACCAAGAAGTAACTCTCCCTTTGAGATATTGGGTGGACAATGAACGAAATTAAAGCATGTAGTTACGGCGGAAGCAAATGGACGCTTTGTAGATGTTCTCTTTAGTTTCCTCACCCTTCCATTGGGAACTATCATCCGGCTAGAAAATTGTTAAAATTCAGATACGCATAAATCATTGCTTTCATTCATCTTCTTCTTCTTCCTAAATAAGGATTTATTTATACAAGTGCGTATAACAAATATCTCATAATAATAGTAATTAGGATAACAATTTTTTCTATCTAAACAGAATGTTAACAAGAAGTTAAATTTAAACAACTTGTATTCCTATTTAAAATAACAATATTTTAAATTCAAAAACTTCCTTTCAACACTTTTCCTCAAGTTGGTGCATGAATATCAGTCATGGCCAACTGTCAATTGCTTCTTCAAACACTCATCCAACAGCAATAGGTTTAGGAGGTGCTTTAGGATAGTACACAGCAGGTGCTTCGGTTATATGAGATAGAAAAAGAGTAGAGATACGAGAAGTGAATCAGAACAATCACATGTTCATGTCAATAAACTTCAAAGATAATCTGTGAAGGATTCAGAACAATGTAACGAACTTCACATTAAAGACCAAATTAAGCAAATCAAAGCTTAACCACCAAGTAAAGGCAACAAGTCACTTGACAGAAGCTCAAATCATTAAAGCAAGCCTAAAAGGCTAAAACCAATAAGTCAAAAGAGGCCAAATATCAATGAAACATTAAGCTGCATAGTAGAAAACTCAATGACAGCAACAACAACAACATCGATAACATTAAGTGTGTCTCTTACTTCGTTTTGTAGCATGTGAAATCGCTACAACTAGTTTTTTTTTTTTTTTTATTTGACTTTGTTTATCAGTGCTCCAAAATACGCATGTATAATTGCTCGTTGTAACCATTAATTTAGCAAAACTCTTTAGCTTTTATATTCGACAAAATTCAATCGAAAATATATTTCGATAAGATTAATACATTAAAAGGCTTCTTTATTATTTTAACAAATTTCTTTCTAGAGGATAACCTTTTCTATTGAAAATTGACTTTGTCAACAACCCTTCCATACTTAGAAGTGTTTACTTAAAAAAATATATGATTTCAGGGAACATTATCCTCTTACACAAATAATTTATTAATTATGAAACGTAATTAGTATTCTGTCTCACACTTGATCATTTTCCGGTCAGCAATCATATTTAGATGAAGATCACCTAAACAAGGCGAATTAATCACCCTCACAAATATATTTGAAGACATAAAATTGTGACTATGAGAAAAGAGAATATTGAAATAACTTTTATGAAGTCTGCATAATTTTGTGGATGATCATATTATAAATATATTGTATTAATCGATGATTAATCTTTATTATAAACATGATTGGTCATTTTTAATAAAGTACTCCCTTCTAATCATATTGTCTAATATATAATAACCGTAAATTAACAAGCCGACGACTATTGCAACACGTCAACAACTATTATCAAAATGGAATGGTTCAATTTTAAGGAAAATCTTTGAATTAATTTATTTAATAAAAAGATGGGTAATTTTTTTGCTTCTGTATAAATTAAATATAATATACTACCTACGCATAATTAATGAAGCAACTGCATACAACATCTGCAAATAAACCTCAAACATAAAGTCTACACATATGCCATAAGTTTCATGACCAATATAAAACCAACATGATTCAAACTCTAAACATAAGAACAGAAACTAGCAAATAAAGTATATGTGCCTGCCCAAAATAAATACATCAAAATCCATGTAAACATCCAAAACAAGGAGTGTGTCTAACAACATAAACCACTTCCCAGGGCCGGCCATAACTATATTACAACGACAATGGCAAAAGAACCTAAATAATACACTTTAAATAAAAAAATTACCAAAAAGGGGTTGTTTGGAAACTATTTACCAATCTGGGGCAGGGGGTCGAGCCCAAAATTGGGCGTGACCGGTCCCGCCTAAATCTGGGCGTGATTAAGGGGGGGGTCGCGCCCAATTCTGGGCGTGTTCCACCTGGGCGTGACACGTGACATGCACATTACGGAGCGATACGTATATAAACTTCGGACGATCATAACTTTTGACTGGGACGTCCGATTGACGCGAAACCGGCAGCCCCGCGTTCGAAATTGAGAGGAGAAGGCCTGGGCCAAAGGGGACTTGCCCAAAAATTTTCCCCAAACGAGGCCTCTAAGTGCCTCAAAAATGCGATTTTGTCTTTTAACCTCCAAAAAATTGCTCGTTTTTTTATTTTTTGTTTAATCAATTAGTGAATTGCATGCTTTTTTTTATTTTTTCAATTACTTCATTCAATTTCGAGCGGTTTGACATAAAATACGTCTCCATCAGACATTCCTACGAAAAATTATGATTGTTCAATTTTTGAAATTAGTTTTGTGATCAGTGAGGACATTGGTCTTATTGCTTGTGGTCTCAAATTTTTCCCAAAAGAGGCCTTTAAGTGCCTCCAAGTTGCGATTTAATCTTCGAAATCCCAAAAAATTTCTTGTTTTCTAATTTTTAAATTATTTTGTCAGTTAATTGGCTAATACTTTTTTTCTAGTTACTTCTATTAATTTCGAGCATTTCAACATATTATACACCTCGATTGGACATTTCTATCAAAAGTTGTAACTTTTTTCGATATTCTAAATTTTTATGTGATTTTGTTTAATATTTTTTGGATTTTTTTATCCCAAAGTACATTCATTTCTAACTTTTTCGCACTCATTCCAAGTTTTACCACTCATTCCACTCATCCCAAAGTGCACTCACCACACAATAATCGGAATTGTAACACTCCATTAATTCCAATGTGCATAATGGTGAAACATTGCAGAATTCTAGAAATAGGAGTGGAACTGCGTGAGACAAAGTTAATCAAATTGAAATGCAAAGAATTGCATTGCGCTTACCTAGAGAGATAAAGATGGTGACCAACTTACTCACACAATTGATCATTCACCATGAGAGATAAAGATGGACGATCCTTTCTAATTCCCTTTCTAGCTTGAATGTATATGTTTTGACCACACTAATTTTATACCAAAAATCTAGAATATATTAAATAAAATCATATAAAATTATAAAAATATACTAAATAAAACAATATTATTAAAAGTAAAACAGATCATATCTATCATGAAGATCAATCTAAAAATACTTTCAAATTAAATAAAAATAAAAAAAATATTAAATAAAAAATATTAAATAAAAAATAAAAAAACCAAATATTCTGTCGCTAAATCGGTCGCTAACAGTTTTTGCGACGAAAATTTTGATAGCAAACAAAAAAATTTTAAAAACCAAAAAATCCGTCGCTAAATCGGTCGCTAACCGATTTAGCGACGGATTTAGTCACGCCCAAAATTGGGCGTGACCCCCCCCCCCCCCCTTTGGTGACGCCCAAATTCAGGCGGGACCGGTCATGCCCAATTTTGGGCGCGTCCTGATGTGTTGCAAACACATCTTATTTTTAGAATAGTTTTAGCTTATGTTTTGATTAAATAATTAGGATTTAGTTTAGTTTTGGTTAGTTTATTAATATTATTTTATTTTATCTTATTTCAATATCAATTATGCAATTTCAGGACAAAAGAGGAGAATAAAGGCCAAAGAAAGAAGAAAACAAATTCTGGAGTATCACGTGAGTCACGCCACTATCCACGCGAGCCACTTGGAAGACCAGAGAAGATCACGTATGAAGCGTGGAAACCACGTGGGTCGCGTCAGAACCTTAAGGATTAAGGAATTCTTCTCTGTCCATTCACGCGGGTAGCGCCATTATTCAAGTGTGTCGCGTGGAAACTTCAAAGTTTAAGCCATTTCACCTCTGCTAACTCACGCGACATACGTGGACTCCACGTGGGTCGCGCCAAGACTCAAAGCAATAAGCATTTCCCTTCTGCCACTTCACGCGAGGGACGTCACAAGTCACGCGACAAGCGCCAACCTTTCTGACAGTTCACGCGACTAGCGTGGTATCGCGCGCGGGTCGCGTGAGGTTGAAACAGTTTCCTTATTTAAATCATATATTTCAAGATTTGGTATTATATTAGGATTAGTTGCCTTAATTAAGTGATTCTATAAATATATTTAGTTTCCTTAATTAAGAAGATTTGATTTAGATTTGGAACAGAAAATAGGCCTTATTACCTTAATTAGATCTATCTATAAATAAAGGCCTCTGGGGGGGTTCAAAACAGACACTAACACCTATCTACTCTTCCTTTCTTTTCTCTAAACCTTTGGAGGTCAAGAATCAAGGCAAGGTAATCAAGAATGTATTATTTGACAGCTTTTGGTTTCTTGAAGCTTATGGCTAGCTAAACTTGTATTGTGGGAAGGCCATGAACTGATGTAACTCCTCTGTAACTTGATTTGGTATTGATTCTAATGCTGTTTTGATTATTTTATTCTACTCTGTGCTATTCAATGTTTTACTCTTATTTGGAATTGGCCATTCTATTTAAGTATTGAGGGTTAGGATTCGCAATGGGAACGTTGGGGTTCTAATTTCTGACATGTTTAGAATAATAGTTGCTCTTCGCCTAGACATAGGGATGCGTGGCTACGGATTTTATAATATGTTCTTTTTCATGCTTAACTTAATAGAATTCACCAAGAAATTGGGTTTTTGAATTAGGTTAAAGGGTTGATTCACTAAGACATTAGGGATTAACTAATTTAGAAAAGACTTATTTTCCGAATAATCTTAACAAGA
>PYAF01001061.1:1349588-1425317 GCA_007407185.1 Glycine tomentella
GTTGACCTAGACTTTTGGCTGTTGAGGATGTGAACAAATATACCAATCCATGGCATTCTTCAACATTCAAAGAGGTAAGATTTGAAAAAGACACGGTCGATGGCACCAAATTTTTCATGCTAGGGCAAGAAAACACTTCCAATGTTTCTAGTGTTTTAAGTAAGGGTTCTACCCATGAGTGTTCTAATCCTATGGAATTCAGCTGTTGGAGACTCTTCAAATGTAACTTTTTCAAATGTGAAAGGACTTTGCTACAATTGGTGCTAGGTATCTTAGAAGGGAATATTTCATTGAAGGAACTACAGAACACTTCAAGATTTTCAATGCTGGATATCTCTTCAAGTATTCCACTGGAGAATATATTTGACTCATCATCCTCATGGTAGCACATCAATTTGAGAACTTTTAAATTATGTAGGAGGTGTGCAGCATTTGCAACAAATTGTCCTTGTCCGACCATATTGTCTTTGCTAGTGATTGCTTGATGCTCCAAGCTAGGCATGACCTAAGAAAATCAGAAGCAAGAAAGGGTACAAAATGAAAAATAAAAGAAAAAGGTCATTAAGAGAGAAATAGGAGGTAAAAAAAGGAAGCAAAACAGGAGTTATAAAAGCAATACAATTTGAGAAATTGTCCTTGCCTGAAACTGTCCTTGCAAAATTCCCATGGCATCTTCCTTTTCTAGTGATAGTTGCAACAAGTTTGGAAAAACCTAGGAATTTAATTGTTCGAAACAAAATATAGGATTTATAATGAGATCTAACTCAATTTACTATGAATGGTGGTTTTGAATGTATTAAAAAAGGAAAAATATTTGATTAAATTCACACTTTCAATTTCAATTAATTATGAAAATGCTAACAAAACACTATTTGACCCTCTGTTTTATACACTCCATTTTTTTAACATTATTTTACTGTTTGTATTTTTTTTAATGCTCCTCCCATTAATTGAAAGTGAATCTGAATTATTTAAGACCAGCATTGTAACACCCCGTGTGCACCCGGTGTATTAACATTATACAATATCAGAGTAACGCAGCAAGCATGAAAATAAACAGTAAAGGAAGCATGAATTCCATATAATATACATACTTTTTACATATATGGTGAATCTCTGTCATATACACAACATATTTCTTTCTCAAAACTATACAGCTGCCTAGGCCTCAAAATACAGACAAAATAAACAAAATCTGAGCTCACAAGCTCAATCATCTAGGCCTAAGGTTATCTTCACACTATCCCAGTGCAGGCCTCTTGCCTTGGGATCTCTCAGAAACCTCAGACTCTGCTCCTGCAACATGAGCCCCAAATAGGGGTGAGATAATCATCCCAATAAACTCAGGGTTCTTAGAGGTTTCCCTCTCACTGGTTCACTACCCAGCATAGCATGAATATATATATATATATATATATATATATATATATATGTATATCACATAACCGAATAACAATTACATCAAGTAATATGATCAGTAAGCATTCATCACAACTAACAGAAATAAGCTACATACCAAGGTTGTAGAACTGGCGAGTTGACTCGGTAGAATCGTCCGAGTCAATGTTTCCACACTCTCAACCGAGTCGACTCGGTAGTAGACTCGGAAATGGCAGTAAACTCGGTGAACTCGCGAGTCAACTCGGTTAACTTGGTTAACTCGCCGAGTTGACTCAGTGGGTTTCGAATTCCATCTTCTTCTTCCTCTGGTCCGATCTGCAACCTTTCTTCCTACGCCATTTCTCTCTTCCAACGACTCCCTTTTCCACCCAATGTTGTCTCATGGACCGCATTAATCTCCGCCCACTCCAACTCCCTCCTCTCCCTCCGCCACTTCCTCGCCATGCTCTGCCAGAACACTCTCCCCAACCACCGCACCTTTGCTTCCCTCTTCACCACCTGCGCCGCCCTCACTGCCGTCTATTTCGCCCGCTCCCTCCACTCACTCTCCCTCAAACTCACCCTCACCCAACACCCAACACCCCTTCCCCGCCTCCTCCCTACTCTCCCTCTACTCCAAACTCTGCATGCCCCTCAATGCACGCAAGGTGTTCGACGAAATTCCCCAACCAGACAAGGTGCAGCACTGCAAAGAGACGGAGAAAAGAAGAGAAGGAGAGAAGAAAAGTTGCAGCAGCGGCCAGTGGAGAAAAGAAGAAGAGGAGAAGAGAGATACGGTCATACGGCGCAGCAGGAGAAAAGAAGAATATAAGGCTAGGTATTCCTTGTGGGCCTAAATTGCTTTATGTAACCACGTTTTTCTTTCTGCAGTGTCATATAACATTTTCGAAATGGGCTTTTCCGCTTTTGAGTTTTAGCTCACGCCTTGAAGTAAACTCTTATATACGATTTACGTTTCTACGGTTTTACGATTTAGCTCATCTCACCGATTCTACATAGACTCTACGATTTAACAACCTTGCTACATACCACTGTAGCATTAATCAAACATATAAAATCCGCATACAGTGCCTGGATAGGATCATCCACTGAAGGGCACATCTATCCAGGACTTCACACCGAGCACCTGAATAGGATCATCCACTTAAGGGCACATCTATCCAGGGACTCATGCCTGAGTATGATCATCTACTGAAATGCACATCTACTCAGGACTTGCCGCCCAATACCTGAATAGGATCATCTACATAAAGGCACATCTACTCAGGGTTTACATGGACGCCTATGGATTATCCCTGGGGAGATCATCCACTTAAGGGCACATTCCCTCAGGGGTCCATAGTTCCTCATCCTACTAGCCAGTAGATTTCAAGCAATCACATCACAATCAGCACACAGCATAATCCATGCATTAATACACTACACTAGTGTAATCAACATCATCATAATAAGCATCATAACTTACACTATCTCAGCGTAATCATATCACACACCTTATCTCAGGGTTGAGCTAGCACTCATTTGCCAGCAAATATCAAACCATGTCATCAACATTCAACACATAGATAGTATCACACCATCGTAATGCATAAGCATACAAAGTATATCAAGCAAGCACCCAAAGTGAGTGTAATCAGCACAAGCAGGGGAACAATCCCCAAGAACACTGAGCTTACCTGGTAGTAGCTCAGAAACAGCTCTCCTAGTCTCGTGGTGCCCTCCACCAGTGCTATGCGTCTCACACCCTACAATAGACATGAAATAATCAATCAAAAACGGTGTTCAACCGTTTATATGGAAGGAAACACCCTTCCTCTCACAAACAGTTCAGAGTCTTCTAACTTAAGGTTTATCTTAGTTCAGCTTCTACTAGGTCCTGCATTTACCCTCAATTTTCTGCCTCAGTCTCACTAAAGCCTCAGAGTTCCTTTAAAACTCTGTACAATTCAATTCACAGTTTTATAAATACCAAAAATCCAACAGTTGTCCAACTCAGCCAAATCAGATATATCAACATATTTTCACCGTTCATTTGGCCTTATGAACAACTTTTGTAAAGGTACTTAAGCTAACACAGGTCACAGTACCTTCCATTCACACACCCTTCTTCATTCCCAGAACCAGACTCAAACTTCATCACAATTTCAATTTCAAAGTTTCATGTTACTCAGAACAACCTCCTGACTACACTTTTCTAAAGAACCTAAGCCTAATTCCAGCCCTATAATCAATTGGTTACTATTCATCCAATCCCCAGTCCACAAATTAAACGGTTAAAATAGAAGTTTCTTACCTCAGATCAATAGAGGAAAGGCTGGAGAAGTCTTTCTCCTAGCTTTGGTGTCCTGGGCTTCCCTTTTTCCTCTCCCACAGCTCAAACTCTCCAAAACCTCAGGGGAATAGGTTTCTCTCACAATTCTTACAATCAAGGCTGGATTTTGGCTCTCAAATGGTTCAAATCAAGTTTAGAAGTGATTAGGAGGTGTTTTAATGGGTTAGGATGAAGATTTGAAGCTTTTCTGGTGCTTCAATGGCTGCCTAGACGAAGTGGAGAAGAGGAACAGTGGTTTCCTCTGGAAAAATCGCGATTTGTCCTTTTATAGGTGGTCTGACCGACATGTCGCGCCCTTGGCGCCAGAATGGCGCTCTTGGCGCCATTTTCCAGTGCATCTGGCGCCCTTGGCGCCACTCTGGCGCTCCTGGCGCCAGTTTCTAGTATCTATGGCGCTCCTGGTGTCAAATTCCAGCATCTGTGGCGCTCCTGGCGCCACTCTGACACTCTTGGCACCAGACTCCGTCGCTAAATCCGTCGCTAATCCCGTTACTAAGGCTTTTGCGACAAAATTTTATAAATTTAAATTTTTATTTCTTTTACTCCTTTTTATAAAAAGCCCTATGCTATTATAAGCATGGGATGCCAAAAAGTGTGACTAGCAATTTCTTTAATAATTTATGCATATTGAGACATGCAAGCATAATATGAAAACTAGAGAGGAAATCTTTTTGGTACCTTTTCAACTAAGAAAACGGCTTGCTGATCAATTGAAGTACGAAGTGGGTACTCTATATCTGCAACTTCACCACTACGATGCTTAGTTGTGAACAATTTCAACTTGTCACAATGATATACATCTAGTTGTGTTAGCATTGGCCATTCTAGCGAGTGTTTTCCATTGTAGAAATACTTCAGCTCTGGTAATTCCCATAATCTTAATGAGGTAAGACAATGGAAATTGAACTGTTTAGTTTCTCCCTTCAAGACTGCTTCATTTTCTACAAAAATTTCTTCCAGTGTTGCACAAGATCTCACATCAAGCTTAGCAAGATGATTAGCCACTGATGTTGGAAACAAACTTTTGAGGCTTTGACAGTTAGAAATGCACACTTCTTGAAGGCTGATGAGAATTTCATCAGGATTCGGATTCCATATATGCTCCAGATTCGGCAACTGATTTAGAATCAGTTTCTTCAAAGGAAGAGAAATCTGAGAAGCTGGCTTCATATCTGCCTCTATACCTTTCATATCAAATATTGCCTTAACTGATTGACAGTTGCTTACCTCGATTTCTTTCAAGTTACATAGAAATCGAAGTAAATAAAAAGGAATCACATTGGATAAAGTTTCACATTCCACCACAGTCAAAGATTTCAAACTGTTGAAACAATTGTTACTTGGGATTGGAACTACACCAAGCCATATCTGTTCTAGGTGATGGTGTTCACCAAATTTCAAATGCTCTATATCGCATGCACACTTTTCCACCTGTATGTGCAAAACAATTATTTTTTCAAAGGGTTTGTAATATTCTTATTTGAAACAAAAATTTCACTTATTACATATTATCATAAAATGAATGCATATGCATAATAAACTATGAAGTTGTTAAAATCTACTCCCTTTCCATTTTACACCAAACCAATATTTCCATTTTAATAAAAATTAATAGTGAAGGCAAGTTGTTGAACTGAAGTGTAGAATTCATTTTAACATTCTGAGCACCCATTTATAAATAGTATGCAACATGTTCTGGATGTATATAGATGTAATACAAAATCACTTATATTTGTTCACCTTACAACTTAAATTTTTGGGGTTGACTTATATTCGACTGTCATGAGAGATGCCTCATGCCTATTTTACACTCTCTTTTCTTCTTATTTGAAAATATATATACACTTTTTTTAAGAATGAATATTTATTATATTTATTACAGTTGAGTCCATTTTAAATTTATATCCCTTTCTCTTAAGAGATACGGCTATTACACTATCCTCCCCTCTTGTATTGAAATATATAATTTAGTTCATATAATTTAACAATCTTAAAGTAAATTACACACTCTTTTTTTACAAAAAAAGTAAATTAATTACACTTCTTCTTTCTTAAGAGATGCTAGTTGTACATTATTTTCTTATGCTAAAATGTATAATAAATTACACTTTTAATTCCTTATGACGAAAAAAAAGAAAATGACCAAATCTTTAGTTCTAAATTTATTTGCATATATTTTTAAAAATAATCAATAATAAAAAATATTATAATATAGACTATTTATCGTAAACTTAAAATATAATTTTTATATATAAAATAATTTTTATATATAATAAATTATTATTTTAATTTTATAAAACAAATATTTATAATTGAATAATGCACGTGTTAGAATACTAATAATTTACTTATAATAAGTAAATAGCAATTGAATTTGGATACTGAATTCCTTACCTGTTGGTGAAACAATATCTTGATTGTGGAGTTGAGATCATGGTGGAATGTTAAATCAGCAGAATCCTCATTTGAAGTTTTAATCCCCTCAAACATTGGCGCATTTACGAATCCTTCAGAGAAAGTATTCATATTGGGGCATTCAGTTATCGTGGCTTCTTCCAAACATGAGAATTGCAAGGTGGCATCCCCTGAATAAAACTTTACTAGCCTTCCAAAGGATTCCAACCTTAATTCTGTGAGCCGTCCAAATATGATCTCTTTAGAAGCATCGCTTTCATCTTCTTTTTTTACTATTTCTTTTATTGATTCACATTTTTCTATATATAGGATCTTAAGTTGCACCAAACTTTTGACAGTTGAAAATGTGAATAAATACTCCGTCCTTTCACAGTTCCACACTTTCAACTTTTTGAGGCTGATGAAAGATACTGCACAAGACACTACTTTTTCTAACCGATAGCATTTTCCAATGAATAATATTTCAAGTTTTTCAGAGTATGGCTTTACCCATGGGTGCTCCAAACCCATTGACTCCAGCTCTTTTAGTTTAAATAAGTATAATTCATTCAATCGTGCAAGTATTCCGTGATGAACTTCGAGCTTTTGAGAGGGAAATATCTCCTTGAGACCCTATCATCTTTGCACTCGAAGACATTCTACTCTGGGTACCTTGTGAAGGACATCAAAAGGCAAAGTATCTTTCTTATTGTCATAATCATCAAAGGATAGATCAAGAATATTTAATTTGCAAAGAAAGTCTTGTGGCAATTGTGCATCCCTCAACAAGATAATGTTTTCTTCATTGAGTGTCAATTCCTTCAGTTTGGGATCAACCTTTCAATTATTCAAAAGAAAATGCATGGTGGCAGTTAGAACTTAGAAGAAGGAAAATATATATAATGAAAAGAAAACAAAACGAAAAAGGTTAAAGTGATAATGCTTTAATCCCTCACTATCATCACTGCATTATCTTGTTAGGAATCTTATAATCTGATAGTCAAGAATCTTATAATCTGATATGAAATGGAAACTATAAATTAAATAGCTAAATCATGAACCAAATAAGTACATAAGTTTAGTATTGTATTATAGTGTTATAAAGTAACTACAAAATTTGACAAAATGTTATTTATTAATTAAACTAAGTCCATGAAGCTATTCATGTCCACATTAAACAGGAACAACAACCTCATGTTCATAAAACTTCCACCACTCTTCATGGACCATATATAACAAAACTAATGACACCCTTCTCACTCTTCATGGAGCATAACAAAATTAATGACACCCTTCTTCTTACCACCACCTACTTCTCCAACAACAACACTGCTCCTCCCTATCTCAGCACCTCCTCCCTATCTCAGCACGCCAATAAAGCAACACCCTTTGAGGAAAAAAACCAACGTTTCCCACATAGTGTTCGGCATAGCAGCCCCTCATCAAGGCTATGGAATCATACAAAAGAGTACATCAAACTATGGGGGAGGCCAAATGTGACAAGGGGCAACATTTGTCTAGATCAAGAAGTGAAAAATGAACCTAGTCACTAACATCTTTTACCAACATTGAGAATATCAAGTGTCTCAAAGTTCAAGGTGAAGAATATGCTAGGGATGAAGTTGGGGGTTTGAATATCAAATGAGGATGTGAGGTGGTTTGTGATTGGGGATGATGACACTTCCTTTGTGACTGAGAATTTGGTGAGGGTGTTGCAAAGATATGCTAGGGATGATCATAATCAATTCTATTACATTGGGATCAATTCATAAAGACACATGCAAACTATTCATTTTTTTTTTTTATGATATGACGTATGAGATTGGAGGGTTTGCAATTAGTTACCCTTTGGTTGTGGCATTGGAGAGAATACAGGATAAGTTCATTAAGAGCTATTCTGCATTGTTTGACTTAGATGATAGGATCCAGACTTGTTTGGCAGATCTTGGTGTCCCTCTCACCAAGTATATTAACTTTAGTGTAGTGTCCCTCTTATTTTCTCTTTTTGCATGCTTTGTGATTTGTTAATATGGTATAAATATCTGAATATGATATCTATAGAATTACATTTAAGTTTTTTTTAATGTAAGACTTGTTTTCAGGCCAAGACTTTATCACAATAAATATAAAAAAAAAAGTGTTTAGTGTGTCAATTTTTACTGATAATTTCTATGAATTATGAATATATTTATGGAAAATAATTTCTATGAAACACGTAAACTTTTTGTATCATGAATGATAGTAATAACTACTACCAGACCATAAATGCCATAAATCACAAAAAGATAATATTCATAGGTGGCACACACTAAATACAATATTTTGCTTTCATATTTAAGGCAAAAATCTGTATTTTTTTAGGAAATTTCTTTTTCTTCTCTAAGATGTCTTGGAAATGATCCAGCTACCCAATTCCACTGATAATGTCATCTCTCCTCCTACGATCCAAAAAGGCAATTATGGAAGTTGTTGCTTTCTCCATCTTTTTCTTTTCTTCGAAAATTAATTTTGCATTTAACATAAGCTTTTACGAACCTCTAAGTTTGCACAGCCTCCACGAGGCCAATTTATTACCTAACTCTGCATAGGTGTCCTAGCATAACTCATGACACGATATATATTTTTATAAAGAAAATTATATCACCTGTCACATACTCACACACACATATATATACAAAGCCTCTATGATCGATTCTTGTTGGTCACAAACGTTGTTACTTGTTAGATGTCAGATGGCATGCATCTAAGATGCGACATCTGTTACATTATTTTGGCATCCTATTCATATATACTTGTTTAAGAAAATGTTACTCTCACACTCACATCCAAAAATAATACTGTTTCTATTTGATACCTTCTCGCTCGGTATTTTCTTTGCATCTAAGAATTATTTCACATTTAGATAAACAATAACAATTATTTACTATAATATTTATTTATTATTAGTATTTGATGAAATTCATTTAAATCCTACTAAATAATGTGAATTTTACTCTTTAATTTGTAAATGATTTTTGGCCTAGATTTACTTGACCAAAAATAGTGTGTTGTATATAATATGGGTCAAAAAGTGTATTATCAGTAACTTCTCACTTAGGAGCAGAGTTATAAAACCCGGTCCGACTCGGTCAGTCGGATCGGGACCCGGTAGGTTAACCGATCCGGATTTGTAGTTGGACCATTTATGCAAGCGACCCAGTCAAACCGGGTCAAATCGGGCCAATTACTGATTCACCGGTTTGACCACTGACTCACTACCTTAACCGGGTCAATCACTGGGCCGGTTTTAATAACACTGCTTAGGAGTGTATTTACAATTTCGAGTCTATTCATGATTTAATTTGACCCAATTATATTGAATTGAATTTTTTAAATATTTAGATCAAATTCAATTCAATCCAATTAAGATATATTGGATAACGAATTTTACTTTTTTGAATCTGACCTAGCTCATATCATATGATTAAATTTATTATATATAAACTAACTATCAAATACAAAACACATTAATTTTTACTTTACATAATTTATTAAATTGTTAAATTAAACTATCAATTATTTTTTTCTTTTTTAAATTGTTATTTTTATATCTACCTTGATTTTTTTTATATTTTCTCATGTTAATATAATATTTTATTTCTATCTAAAATAAAATATTGTATTAGCATTTAAATCATTCATTTCATTAGTTAAATAATGTCACAAATTGGTCTCTTTTAAATGCATTTAGTTATTATATACTTACAAAACTTACAAAAAATATTGTTCTTAAAAAGATATTTTTAAACAATAAATTTATTTCAAATATTCAGATTTGAATAATCCAATTCAACTGAACTCGTTTATGATCAAATTGGATTTGGTTGAATTTTTAAGAAAAATTGTACAAACTCAACTTAATCTAATCCATAGAATTTTAATTGGAATAGGTAACAGATGTAGTTAAATCTGATTCAATCCAATTGGTAAACACTACCCCTATTCTCACATTCAGAAGTTAGAAATAAAATGAAAAGTAAAATTAACCTTACATTATCATTAATTTATTTATAGATTTAGTAATTCATCATTAATATATAAAAGATATAAATAAATAATAATAATTAAGATTACATTGAAAAATTAAAATAATAATTATATTAAAATATAATTTTTTTTTCTTATCCGATATAATTACAATGAAAAGGAGTGAGCAACATATTTGAAGCCAAGATAGGCCATTATTCATTCAACTACAAATAATTATGCATTTCAGTTTATTCCTCTCATACTCTATGCATTTAGTTTTTGCAATTCTGCTACATATACTTATAATTTTTAATTTTTTTTAGAAGCTTCTACATATACTTACACAAAATCACTAATTTGTTTTTTGTTTTCAGTTTGATGTATACGGCAACGTCTTTGGACTCCTAGCAGCACATCCCATTACACCCCTAGTTTCCATGCATCATGTGGAACCGTGTTGAGGCCCTACAGAGGCTCATTGGGCCCATGAAACTCGACTCGTATGGGGTCATGTAAAAGTCCATTTGCTACTACAGAGCCCGGCATTGGACAATATCCGTAACTTGTGGCTATGCGGTTCAAATTTTGCGGGGCATTTTCCTGGCCCGGGACATGGAGATTCCGGCCAGAACCTTTCTTAATTGGTACCGCCGGGCAGTTTATACAAGTTTTCCGTTCAACACGCGCCCTTTCAGCCGGAATGATTGCGAGAAACCTTTTGTTTTTTACTTGTCCAATGCAACCTTCGATGGAGTTGGTGATGAAACTGTGAGTGAGTATATTCGGGTCCACCTCAACCCGGAGTGTAATAGGAAAAAGGCCGATTCGACCCAAATCCAAGTAATAAAGTTCCTTAAGAAACCCGACCCGCATTTGTGGGATAAGGTAGGTTCTCTATTTTCCTAAAATCTTCTGTTAATGCCAGGTAAAAGTTTGTTTTTAGGTCTCTTATTTTTTTATTAAAAAAAATGGTATTAATCTCTATATTTTTTAATAGAATCAGTTTGGTTTTCGTATTTCTTATAATTAAAATGAATTTTGTTTTTTCTTTATGAAACTTGTTATACTAAGTGACGTAATTTATGAAATGGATTTCTTGCATTCACCCATACATTAATTGAAATGTTAGATGAATATTACAGTTCACATTTCAAATGTATATTTTAGGTTAGATTTTTTAAGATAAAATATGAGTCATCTAATCATCATTTAACGATTACAATTAATAGAATGTGTGAATACGAGATTTCTTATCTAGCCAGAGGAAATTCCGATCTAAAATTTATTAATTAAAAAAATATGATTATCAAAATTATCGTTTTTAAATTATTTGGATTATGATCAATTTTGACCGAAAACCAAAAAGCTTGAAGTACATTTTATCTTCAATGTATTATTTTGATTTTATATTGATGAGTGAAACTAATATTTGCTTACTTAAAATGGGTTTCGGTTTATGTTAGTGTTTTGAGCCGTCTCCTAGAAGAAATTGTTGCAGGGTTCAACCGTCAAAGGAAGAAGGAACTCTGGTGATTGACGTGTGAGAATGCATGAAAGATGAATTTGCTCATAAATAGTTAAAGAGGCATGGGGAGTAGCCCAACTTTCTGCTGATAATTCTCATGTTTTTTATTATTTACTCTTATTTGTTGTTCTTAAATGATTTTGAGAATTCCATAGCGAAAGGTGTAGATCGAGTATGAAAAAGACAAGTGTTACAAGTGTAAATTGGTGTTTTTTGGGTGGGAGGTCTTGTGATTATGTAAAATACTATAAATTACATTGGACTTTTAAGATGTGATGAAAGAATACTGATGGTAAATGAGTTTTTTAAATACATATTACGTAAAATATACATAAAAAAACTATTTGTGAGTTTTAATATTGAAAGAAATATGATGTCGGTTAACTAATTAAATCAAGCACGCAGCAAAACAAAATTTCTTACTGTATGCAACCCCATGTATTTGATAGCAACATCTTTACGTGGCTGTTACCTTGCAATACACCGTTCCGTTTCTTGCTAGGTGTTTAGTTTTGGTTTACTATATGTTACGTGGCCTTAAGTTAGTAAAATTTGTTGGTATCAGTGGGTATCATACACAGGTCTCACAGGTCCCCTTTGTACACACTGGTGCACTCACAAGCACTCACACAATATACACGAATTTACTGGAGAAGAAAAACTCTTTCTATTGATAATAGTCTGCCAAAGCCACACAGACTCTGATTACAAATATGCTATTTATAAGCAATAATCTCTAAACTTAATCTTATCAAAAAATCTTATCAAATCTCCTAATCTCTTATCAAATCTCCTAAACAAATCTCTTATCAAATCTTTAAATATATCTAAACAATATCTTCCCCATATCTTTCCTAATATCTTATCTTTTCCATATTACTACTTTTAAAATTCAAACTACATAAAAACAATATTAAAGATTAAATCCTAACAAAATTATCCTTTGTTACGTTGCCATTATGCTGTTCGTGGTTAGCAATTAGAATATATATCTACTTTACTTAAGTGACACTTAGCAAATTGTAATATATTATATTGTATGTAACATGCCTATAAAAAGGCCACAGGTTGTACGTTGTTGATATATCATATGAGTGAAAAATCAAGTTTATTAGTTTGTTAAGTAATCTCTTTTTCTGTTTTATGATTAGTCCAAAATTAAAGGGTCAATAGTTTTTCATTAGTTTGTAAAATAGCTTTAGCATTTTTTAAAATAACAGACTGTAATGCCGTGTTCAATTAATTTTGACTTACACCTAATGAAAAGCTTTTTTTTTTTTTTAATAATTTGTATTAAGAGGAAGTTACTTTCTCAAAAAAATAAAAATAAGAGCAAGTTACTTATGATCCTTCTTAGGGAAATGAACTTGAAAATGGCTATCAATCTTAACTTCTACTCCTAGAATAGAAATATACATACTTCACATGTGTTTTAGTCATTATTTAACATTACCTGTTTTTGGTTCTTATAGATATCTTAAAACTTAGTTTTATCCTTTAAAATGTTATTTTATTTGAGTTTCTATTCTTTTAAAAGTGAATTAGGTCATAAGCACATACCGGTTACTCAACATCAAGAACATTGATGAGTTGCTTCTATCTCAAATGAGGAGATAAAGGCTTAATTATCTATAAGCATAAAAAGTAATGTTCACTCATTACATTATTGAAAAGTAAATTATATTGTTGTTCTATTGAGATTCTTATGTAACTTATCGACAAATATGTCTTTCAAGTCACAATTACAGAATTCTTACTGATAAGATGTTCCGTAACACTATTGTCCATAAATTACTGTTTTAAACCATGATAGCTGTTGACTAACTTATGTCAAATGTTGAGTTCTCTAATTATGTGATTTAAGTCATTGATGTATATCTTAGTCATTATTGCATCATTGCCTCTTCATCTTTAATTCATATATCACCACCCTTTCCATCTTCTTATTTCTCCATCCATCAACATCGTCCTCCTACCTTATTTGTTTGTTTATCATTTTCTTTTTCTAACAAGACCACCTTTTGTGCTTCCTCTACCCTTACCTTTTGCTTTATTTTCTTCTCGGACTCTTCCAACACGTACTTCATCTACTTTCATCCATATGATTTTTTATAGTTAGTTTTTAATTCTTTAATAGATAAATTTAAATTCACAATTTTTTCTCTTATTTTTTTTTCATTATCAAGCCGATCTTATAACTTTTACTTTTTAAAATTATAATGATCAAAGCTAAATGACTCATAACAAAAAAACCAAATACAATTATGGAAATGGAACGTGGGAGGAAATAACCTAATACAATTATAGAAATGAAAGATGGGAGGAAATAAAAGAGTGATAGATTATGTGGAAATGAGTAGAGGCATGTAATACGGGGAATGGAAGGTCTAGTGGGAATTAAGAGTATTTCCGCAGGAGAATACTGGCAAGGAGGTAGCACATGACAAGCATAAAAGGGTAATTTAGAGTCTCTAATAAGCTACACTAGAATTTGAATATATCTTAAGATAATTATAGTTATAATGGATTAGCTTACTTTTTTATTAAAAAAAATAAGTAGTGTATATATATATATATATATATGTATATATATATATATATATATTAAAATTAAATGTTGAATCATGAATGAATATATATAATTATAAATTTTATAATAATTATTCTCAGAAAAACTTTTAAAATAATAATTATATGTAAAAGTTAACAATTTTAGTATGATAAGATAATGTTGTCAGTAGCATTTTTTTATTTATAAATATTTTCAGTAATGTTAGATAAATGACCACTTTTATTCAAAGGGGTTTTAGATTTCAAAAGAATAATTTTTAATTTAATCTTTAAATATATTAAAAGTGTAACAATTACTAATTTCAACTTCAAAATGGTCATTTATTCATACCTATGAGCAGACACTGATTAAATTCTATTTATAATTCTAAATAGATAATCTTACAACGACGGCTGATGAAAACTCAAATTCCTTCATAAACTCAAATTTCTTCTTAAAGATGAAGATGTGAGACACGCAAAAACTAGTTTTTAAAATATAAAAAATTTAAATTTAAATTTTAAATATATATTTTTATTAATAATTATGATAAAATAATTTATAAATTTTATAAGTTAATATCAAAATGATTCTTTAAAAATATAATCTATTATTAAATTATTCTTAAACTTATAATTATTTAATTTTTAAATATGTAGAACATATAATAAATTAGTTTTATTAATAATTATGATAAATTGATTTATAAATTTTATAATTTAATATTAAATTGATTCTTTAAAAATAAAATTTATTATTAAATTATTATTAAATTTTTATAATTGAATAATAAAATAATTATATAAATATTTTACACATTCAAAAATTAAATTTATATTATTTATTTTTTATGAATCAAATTATCACTCGATAAATTATCACTTTAATGAAGCCAAATTTAACTATTTATCAATTGAAGAAATAGTAATACATCGGTACATTTAAGGAAAAAGAAAATCCACTATTTTAAAAAAGAAAAGTAATGAAGGAAAGAGTCAAGACAGTGATTTCCCAGGTTGTGAGAGCGTGTGGGTCCAGTTGACTCATGTCAACGACTTCAATTGAGTCTTCTTCTCCTTTATCATCTTCCCCACCAAAATTCCACCAATTCATTCATCTCTCACAACCATGCCTTCTACTCTCTTCTCTCTCCTCCTCCTCCTCCTCCTCCCCTTCTCCACCCTCTCCCACCTCTTCTCTCCCCCCGACAACTACCTCATCAACTGCGGCTCCTCCGCCGCCTCCACCTTCGTCGACCTCCGCCCCTTCTCCGGCGACCTCTCCACCCACCACCACCACCGCTCCCCCTTCTCCCCGTCCCCCCACGCCGTTTCGCTCCAAAACAACAACCCCCTCCCCAATTCCTCCCCAATCTACCACACCGCTAGGGTTTTCACAAGCCCCGCCAGATACACGTTCCCCATCTCCGACAAAGGCACCCACATCGTGCGCCTCCACTTCCACCCCTTCACCACCCCAAATCTCGATCTGGTTCGCGCCCAATTTCACGTCTTGCTGAACGCCCACGTCGCTCTCAGCAACTTCACTCGCTTGCTAAACCACGCCACAAACCCTAGCATCGTCGAGTATCTCATCTGGGTCGACGCGGAGAAGCTCGAAATCGTGTTTGTTCCGAACAAAGACTCCAGATTGGCGTTCGTCAACGCCATTGAGGTGATTTCCGCGCCCAAAGACCTTGTCCCTGACACCGCACAGTATTTGAGTTCATCGAAATTAGAGAAATTTAAGGGTTTGAACAAACAGGCTCTTGAAGTTGTTTACAGGGTCACTGTTGGGGGTGTTAAAGTTACCCCTTTCAATGATTCCTTGTGGAGAACTTGGATTCCTGATGATGGGTTTTTCAGACCAAGTGTTGGGTCAGAAAAGCTTTACTTTGGTGGGAGAATCAATTACCGTGTTGGAGGGGCTAGTCGTGAGGTTGGGCCTGATAATGTGTATAATAGTGCTAGGTTGATTAGGAGCAAGAATGATTCTGTTCCTAACGTTAATATGACTTGGGTGTTTCCGGTTGTTGGAGGGTATAAGTACTTGGTTCGGTTGCATTTCTGTGATATTGCTAGCATTTCGGTTGGTTTGCTTTACTTCAATGTATATGTCAATGGAAATTTGGCTTATGAAGATTTGGATCTCTCTTACGTTACGAATTCGCTGGCTTCGCCGTTCTATGCGGACTTTGTGGTTGATGGAGAAGATGGGGCCTTGAGTGTTGGTGTAGGTCCTTCGAAGAGAAGCATGCCGCATGTCATCGATGGGATATTGAACGCGGTTGAGGTTATGAAGTTGAACAATTCTCGCAGTAGTCTTGATGGAGAGGTTTGTGCTGATTTTGTGATGAAGAGCTGGTCGATGGGGAATAATACAGGTATGCTGTTTACTTTGGTGGCTGCTGTTTGCATTATGTTGAGCTTGTCCATAGTGATTCGTAGGAGGTTGATTGGGTCGAGGGAATCTGTATCTTGGTCAAGGTTGCCTGTGAATTTGTCGGATGATAGTGTTAAGAATTAAGATTGGTGATATATAGTTATATCAAAAGATAACAAAAAAAAGATTGGCAATGTTTAGTCAGCAAGTGAGTAAGTTGTGTGTAAAAATATCAGCAAATCTAGCCATCTAAGGTTGTGGCTCTCATGAGAAAAGAGAAGCATGAGGAACATGCTGCAGATCAAGCTAGAAAAGGAAGACATTATGGTAGCCCGACTAATACCATTGCTTTAGGGATTGTTGTATTATATCTAAGTTTCCTTACTTGTTTATATCATTATATTAATTAAGGCATTCCTTTTGCCTCCAGACTTTGTTTTCTTATCATTGTTAATTTTGCTCTGTTTTTGTAATGTTGTAGCTTTCATCATTGTTATTGCGTGAACTTTTGGAAATATGTATGTAACTTTCATATTGAGTGGTTATATCAAGTGGTTATATCAAAATATACTGATGCCCCAAATCACCAAATTATCTAGAGAATGTGTAGCGACACAACATAAGTTGGTAGTTCTAAAGGTTCGGTTCAACAAAGTTTTTAATTTGAGGAAAAAGGTTCAAAATTCAACGATAAGATGGTGGAAAAGCTAAAGGAGGAGAAACAAATAGAGTTTAAGGAAAATATATTGTGTGAAGGATCGTGGAAGTTTATTGGAGAAGCTAATGAAATATGAAATAAAATGACTATGTGTGTTCATCATGTGGAAAGAAGGGTGTTAGGTGAAAGCAAAGGAAACAAAGTTCTTACAAAGGAAACATGGTGGCGGAATGGAGAGATGCAAGAGACTATTAAATAGAAGAAGAAATGTTTTAGATCATTGCATAAATGTCCCAATAATGAGAATTTACAAAAGTTTAAAGTAATGAGAAACAATGCAAAGAAAGTAGT
This sequence comes from Glycine tomentella, assembly GCA_007407185.1. Taxonomy (NCBI): domain Eukaryota; kingdom Viridiplantae; phylum Streptophyta; class Magnoliopsida; order Fabales; family Fabaceae; genus Glycine; species Glycine tomentella. The sequence goes on from PYAF01001061.1 coordinate 1,367,191, forward strand.
GCAGAAAGCTAGAGGTAAAGTTTTTGAAGATTGATATAAAATCTTGGGAGTAAAGATGGTTAAAAAGGTATTTACAAACTTGTAAAAATGAGGGATACAAATAGTAAAGATTTCACCCAAGTTAGATGTATCAATGATGAAAATAAAAAAAATTTGGTAAGAGATGAAGATATAAGTGAAAGATGACTAAACTACTTTAACAAACTTTTTAATGAGAATGACGACAAGAGTGAGGGGGATTTAGAGGACGTTTTTTATGATCTGAATAGAAGATTTGTGTGCAGAATTAATAAACATAAAGTTAAGGAAGCTTTAAAGAGGATGGAAAATAATAAAGCTTTAGGATTCGATGACGTCCCTATTTAAGTGTGGAGAGAGGCTTGAGCAATGTGACAATAAAATGGTTGACCAAACTTTTCAATAAGATTATACTAACAAATAAGATGTATGATGATTAGAGGAAAAATATATGTGCCTATATACAAAAACAAGGGAGATATCCATAATTGTTCTAACTATAGAGGCATCAAGCTCATGAACTATACTATGAAGTTATGAGAGAGAATTATTAAATATCGTCTAAGGATGAAGACCAAGGTTTTCGTAAATCAATTTAGATTTATGTCAGGAAAATGTACCATGTAAATTATTTTCTTGTTACGACAATTAATTGGAATGTATAGGAAAAAGAAAAAAGACTTACACATGGTGTTCATAGATCTTGAAAAAGCATATGATAGGGTCTCAAGAAAAGTCATGGTGGCCTCTTGAGAATAAAAAGGTAGCATTAAAGTATGTTAATGCAATCAATGATATGTATGATGGGGTTACCATATGTGTGAAAGCTTGTAATGGAACATTAAGGTATTTTCCTATCACATCAGTTGTTCACCAAGGTACAACTCTTAGCCCTTATTTATTTGTCTTAATGATGGATGAATTAACGAAAGATATTCAAGAAGAAGTACCGTGGTGTATGCTTTTTGTAGATGATATTATATTTATTGATGAGACCAAAGATGATGTTAATAGGAAACTAAAATTGTGGAGAAACACTTTCGAGTCTAAAGGATTTATGATAAGCAAGAGTAAAACAGAGTATATGAAGTGTGAGTTTTCATGGGTAAGAAATGGTGATCAAGATACAGTGCATCTATTTGGTCAAGAGGTATCCAAGAAAGATGTTTTTAGATCCATGAGATCAATTTTGCAAAAAGGTTATGAGATTGATGAGGGTAAATCATAGAATCAAAGCAAGGTGTATGAAATGGCGGAGTGCATTGAGGTTTTTGTGTGACCGCAAAATTCCCCTAAAACTAAAAAGAAAATTTTATAGAACAGTTGTAAAACCGCCAATGTTATATGCAGTGGAATGTTAACCAGCACATAGGCGATATGAGCATAAAATAGGGGTAGCAGAAATGAAGATGTTAAGGTGGATCTGTGGTTATAAGAAGATGAATAAGATAAGAAATGAGGATATTTAACGAAAGGTAACAATGGTACCAGTGTGTGAAAAGGCGAGAGAGTATAGATTGAGGTGGTTTTGACACGTTATGAGACAACCACTAGATGCTCCCGTAAGAATAAGAGTTTGTTACTAAGAGCTCGATACAAAGAGAGGTAGAGGTCGACCAAAACTTACATGGGGAAAAGTAGTTAAACATGACCTGATGGAGTAAGATATAGATTGACAGACGGTATGTCTTAGGACGGAGTGAAGAAAAACTATAAGATTGTTGGAGGGTTAAACTCATTAATATTTCTATGTTTCAATCGTTCCATTTTTTTAGTTCTTTTCCTCTTCATTTTATCCCTCCTCCTATGACTCTCCTTTTATTTTTGCTTATTTTTCATTTCTTTTTGTCTTATTTCCATTTTTTCTTCCCCTGTCTTTCTCTTTTTTTGTCTTTTTTCCGATCTATCATTGGATTCATCTACCATCGACTTTAATTAACTTGGGTTAAAGGTATTGCTGATGTTGATGTTGGTTTATGCTTGGATCGAGTTTGTTTAAATTAATCATGGAGCAAATTTCTAATTCCATGAGCATGTTGAAACTGAAGAATGAAGGGAAAGCTTTCTTTTGCTCATTTTACACAATTTTTTAGGATTTGCATGGAAAATTGCTATTGTAGCTCATTTGGTTAATGGGTTACCTACTTACCTATTATCTCTAATGATTCACAAGCCCTTGGCTTGAATAATTTTGATGTTACTCCTCTTCATAGGTGGTAATGGCTTTTGAGATTTTATAGTGTATGAATCATCATCCTAAGTCTCATTGGATATTAGAAAATATTCATTAGCATTTACTAACTTTTCCAGAGAAGTTCTGACATGCTCCTTGAATGAGTCTATCTTCCTCCTGAGTCATGTCATAAATTCTTATTTGGTTTTTTTTCTCAACACTTGTTTTATGTAAGTTGTTTAATATTTAGCTCCTTTGGCTTTTATAGCATTTTCCATCCAAGTTGATTGTTTTTGAAGTTTTAGAGGAGTTATGCAAGTCCTAAGCTCTTTTCTGAAGTACTTTTGACTTTTTAACCCTTTTGAATAGGCTTTTCATCTTCAAGCTCAAATACCCTATCCTTCATCTTGAAAGTTTTTAAGAATCAATACATGTGAAATGCATGGGTCATACTCAGAAATATTTTATTTTTAAGCATGTTCAGAAGCTTATAATTTACGAAGTTTTTTTAGTTCTTCTAACTGTTATCTACACTTTTCTCAACTAGCCCTTTAGCTCGATAATGTTGTCCTGTAACTTAAATGATTTTGTGTTGTAGCATAGTAGGTATCAAATAGACCCTAGGAGTAGATTTGTGATAATATGAATTATTTTTTTATTTATTTTTCAAATTATAAGAGAAATTTATAATACCAAGTTGTTTCAAATTTCAATCAGGCCTGACATAAAAGAACTAACAATGACAAATTGTGATATTATGATTTAGTTTTTTTTTTCAAATTATAAGAGAAATTTATAATACCAAGTTGTTTCAAATTTCAATCAGGCCTAACACAAAAGAACTAACAATGACAAGATACTTTGGGAGAAGAACATAGTCATCAATGTGGCCTTGAAAAATGTTATATGCGTTTTTTTTTTGTAGTAACCTTCCTCTAATCGACGATTTATGAGTAATGATAAATGTATAACAGTTTTTACAACAAATGTCACGTCAGCTAAAAAAATAAATTTTAAACTAAGAAATCAATTGAAATATATATATATATATATATATAAATGTTAGATTAAAAGAAAATAAAAAATAGGTAACTCTTGAAATTCCTCCTCCTCATTATATATATATATATATATATATATATATATATATTGGACAGTGAGATATTAAAAGAAAGGATAAATAGTCATTTTTATCTTTGATTGTGTAAAACGTTAACAAATTCGTTCTCAAAAGATGAAAATTTAAATTTTAGTCATCGAAAGTGAGAAAATTATGACAAATTCATTCATCCATTAACTTTTGTCAGTTACCGTTAATGAAAGAATCTACGTGACACATAAGAATGAAAATGATTGTCAACATGATTGCTGAATATATTGGACCAAAATGTCAGTAAATTTTCATTAGACCAAAATGTTAATAAATTTTCATTGGACTAATTTGTTAGACTCTAAATTTTGTTTCATTTAAGGGTAAAATATAATTTAATCTTTATCTTTTCTCCCTTTTTTTATCGTAACAAACAATGTTATAAAAATCGGTCCGGAATGGGACCCGGTGGCCAAACAGGGCTGGTTCCACTTTCAAATTGAATATGCAGCTGACCCGGGTTGACCTGGTCAAACCTGAACGGATTCTCAGTTGGACCTGTCCAACCTGACAGTTTTTTTTTTTTTTGGAAAAAAATTGGATTTTTTAGTATAAATGAATTTTTCTTACTCAAATAATGCTAGTTATATACTTATATATAATAGGTACATATATAATTTTCAATTTTTAATATATACCGGGTCAAATCGGCCTAATTATTGATCCACCGATTGGACCACTAATCCACTACCTCGATCAGGTCAATGACCAAACCGGGTTTCACAACTATGATTACAAGCATAATATTACAATAAGCACTTAAAAAAAGATAGGAAAACAAACATAATAATAAACATAATATGTCTGAAATTCCTAATGTGATAGTACCTTATCCTAAATATGATACTCAAACAAAAAATGTACATTAATTAAGTTACTCCTTACAAAAAAAAGGAGATTCAACTTGATTATGTCACTATTTAATATTGTCATAAGAAATTTTAGAAGAATAGACAAATTATGTTTATTAATCAATGTTATGTTTATTATTATGTTTATTCTAACTTATGTTTGTTTCCTTATTTTTCTAAGTGTTTATTGTAATATTATGTTTGCAACAATAAAAAAAAAGATAAAGATTAAATTATATTTTACTTTTAAATAAATGAAATTTAGAGTATGACAAATTAGTCTAATGAAAACTTAATGACATTTTGGTTAAATATATTCAACAAACATCTTGACAATCATTTTGGTGATATTTCGAGAATGTTCTTTCATTAACAATAACAGACGAATGTTAACTTAACGGATGAATGAATTTGTCGCACTTTATTCACTTTCAGATACTAAAATTTGAATTTTTATTTGTTGAAGATGAACAGACACACACAACGAATTAATGAATTTGTCACACTATTCATTTTTACACACACACATTTTTTTTTATTATTATATTCTATATATTTAAACTAATATTCCCTTTCATACTTTTATATAATTTATTCTAAAAATATTTATTATAAAGGTATTGTTATATTCTATATATTTATTGTTCCTCGTATTAATCTTTTATCAATAAAATATGATTTTTATCTAGTTATTTTTTCTTCAAGTTTTTGTTTTAAGATTTGTTTTTTATTTCTAAAAATATTTAACATATATATATATATTATAACTCTTCCTATACTCCACATCCTTAAGAAAGATCTTGAGTTTGAATCTTATTGATGAAAAAATGTGATTGAGAGAAAAGACTCCATTAAAAATGGTCACTGAATATTAATCATTATTGAAATTAATGAATGTTCCACACAAATATCATGGTATAAAAAAATTATATTTGTTTGAAAGTTTTGAAATATTATTCTCCAACAAAATTAGACTCTTTCAAGCTCATAACTTCATGATTGTGTACTATTTGGTCAAATAGGTCAATCAAGAATACACTAAATAAATATACTGTGGGTTGTGATAATAAATATAATATTAGGAAAGAAAGAAAAAATAAAATTAATTATTTATATGAATATTTTTGTCTTGTAATAATGTATTGTACCAATTGGTAAAACTATATGTGGACATTAATGTGAGATCATTGTCCACCCTCCAAGTCAATCTTGTTACGGGCTCTCACTCTATCAACTTCTAGAAGATCCTAAATCACTTATCTATTATAAATATTTGAATTGGTGCAACCAGTAATATCTATTCAATTATCTACAAACTATTATATATCTAAAAATAACAACATATATATAATGTACTTATTATCTCTAATTCAAATATAACTACATGTTATGATATATTGATATGTTATCTTATCAATAAATTATCTCATAAACAAAAGTCCAAATCTCATATTTCATACTGTAAAGTTTAGAATTCACCCATCATCATGAGTAAAATTTTTAGATTTGGATAAGAACACATAAAAAAAGTATTTTTAATTAAAATGTACCCAAATAAAACCTATATTTTTAAACTATGATTAATAATTTAAAACGCAGAATCATTCCCTAGAATAAACGCAATCAATCATTCCCTAGAATAAACGCAATCAATCATTCCCTATGTATATATTTTCCGTCGTTTGTTATCTTTAAACTTGTACCTATGTATATATTTTCCGTCGTTTGTTATCTTTAAACTTGTACCAAATTATGTATGGCTATCACAAGTTAAGAACAATATTCTTGGGTACTTTCTAGGGACATGCATACGTTATTTTTGGGTACATACACCAAAAACTTTTGTTTCCTTCTCGAGACCTTATCTTAAACTACTATTTATTATATTAAAAGATCAAAAGGTTAGGGATTTGATCCTGATCCTAATCTGAAAATATAAAAAAAAAAAAATTTATTGAAACAATTAATTCCTTAAATGAATATATATCGAGATATTAATTTTAAGTCTTGACCATATAATAATCAGTTTCACCAAAAAAATTATCATATTAAAGAAACTACAAAAACAATGTCAATTACTATCTTTTGAGTTTAATTTTCATTCACCTGTAAAAAAAATTATAGAATTATTTACTTAATTAGAAATCACTTCAAAAATTGAAAATAATTATTATAAAAATTAACAATTTTATATCATAAAACAATCAATGATTGGATACAGTTTAAAAAGCTATCTTTTATTTAATTTTGTGATAACAGTTACGTTAAAATTTGAATTGTTTTGCTTCTTAAAATTTGGTTGGTTAGTATTTGATTCGTTTGTATTTGATTCTCTTGTTTCCATTGTACACGATTGTACGTACCTTGCATACCAAAATTCAACACACGCCAACACACTTGAAACACGTGCAGACCCACATGAACTTCAGACAGGCACGAGCATGGATGCTATATGAAGTGTGTTCTCCTTAATTATTAACTGCAAGATCGATTTAATTTACGATCCAAGTGATCCCAAATTAACTTATGATCACACCCTATTTTGAAGGCACTCACTCAGCAACGAATTTTGAAAACTCACCGTTCATTTTGGTTCCCAATGAAACGAACAAAACACCCTTTGGCTTTGCCCTCATAAAATCAAATATTTCAGTTTGCACTTTCCACCAACTATTTGCCTCTCTTTCAAGTGAAATCTTTTGAGTCTGTTCTGTGCTGTATCTTTCAGTTGCCACAAATCACCACACTGAAAAGGTTGATCTTCTAATTAATTGTCAACTTTCCACATGATTTTGTCACGTACGTACTAATTAATATAATATTATTTTCTACATTCCAAAACACAGTATTGGGATGTGAACTTTGCTTTTTGTTTTCGGTATATGCTAACGAGTGTCCTATGTTAAGGAACTTAAAAGTCACAAGATTTTTAAGACACCGCTAAGGACATCGATTATTAAGTTTTTTTTTTTTTTTCTTTTCATTCATAGTATCTCAATTCTGATTTCTTCTTTTAAGTTATATAATTTGTCATATTATTGGTTTTAGTTTTTTTACCATACATAAGTAAACTATTAGTATTTTTTCTCCAAATTCACACCGTTCTCTCTTTAGTGTGTAGACTATAAGGCAGAAGAAGACAAAGGTTAGAAACCAAAGATGGATGTAGAAGTGGTGAAAAGGTCTCCTTCTCAAGAAAAATATGGCAGGGTTCAATCTGCAATAAGGTTGTTAGTGCTGGTTGTGTTTCTGGGTTGGATTTTCGTATGGATAGTGACTCCGACAAACACTTACAAACAAAAATGGAAGCCTCGGCTTCAAGCAAAGACTAATTCTATTTTTGGTGCACAAGGTCTCTTTTTCACTCAGCTATACATGTGCAAGAATCAAATTAAATTCACTTCATGTTTACATAGTTTGTATATATCTGATATTTGATCGATATCTAAAATCCAATTATGATCTTCTTTTGCAGGTGCAATTCTTCTGGTATACACTTTTCCAATCTTGTTCATAGCTGTTTTGGGATGTGTGTACGTTCACATAGCCAAAAAAGGAAACGGTTTCAGCATGGAAAGGTCCAATATTTTCTTATTCTTAATACCCCCATTTTGATTTTCTTATATCATATTTAATTTGTTCTATGCAAAGTGTTTTATTTTGTTAGATAAGGAAGAACTAGTTCTGATAATTGCTGCATCAGCTGCAGTAGTTATGGCAAGAAACGTGAGGTATCTATATGGAAGCGTTTGGTGCTTGTGAGAGGCCCTCTTGGCATAGTTTCTGGAACAGAAATGGTCTTCTTGTTAATGTTCATTGTTCTCCTAGTTTGGTCCTTTTCAATCTATCTGCACAATGGCTTTGCCAAAATCACCCACAAATCAGCAGCAGAACACGGTCTAAAAGTGTAAGGATATATATTCTTATCAAACACTTAAATTTCAACAGTACATGCGTGATTAAAAAAAACATGTAATTTTTGCATCAAGGTTTAAGACTTTTCTTTTTTATATTAGAAATTACAAAGTTGTATAAGTCTTGTTCTTTACTTAATTTACATCAGTAAAAGAGAATGTGCTAAGAAGAATATATTAGAGAGTGTATGATTAATAAGAAATTTTTAGATAGTTCAAGATCACATAATCCTTGTTAATCTATATATATATATATTATATTATTATTATTATTTTCTCATAAATCGGAAAATTCTAAATGTATGATTAATAAGAAATTTTAGATAATTCAGGATCACATAATCCTTGTTAATCTCTATATTATAGTGTTATTATTTTGCCTCATAAATTGGAAAATTTTAAGTGTGTCATATTGATATTAATTGGGATCATAGACAAATAATAGTCATGGTAACTTCTCATTATTAATATTAATGATAAGGTTTAGAAGTTAGAAGCATAGCTATTAAACTTACTTTGGACCAAGTGGATCGACATGTTGACTGGGAATTGGACACCAGTATAAGCTACCTATACTTGGATCAGTTATGCATGTTATGCGGTTTGACTTGGCATGATCCAGTCTTGACTAGGTAGATCATGCATTTTTTTCTCTCAAAAGAACAACATCATTCATGTTAGAAAAATCAATTTATACCTTACACTTATGTTTGTTTATAGATTTGTTTATATTTTCTTACCAAAGCATAACCGTATCTTCAAATTTAAGTGATAAAGTTGTTACCATTTTCAATTTTTTTTTTACTAATTTGTGTCAATATTAAATTCTAACTTAAAGTTGTTTATATATACTAAATTCTGAAGAAAAAAACAATATATTGCATACTTAAAATTTTAAATGAGTTCATGCTTCTAAATATGATGAATTTTATTAAATTTTAAATCTTATAAAAAAAAACTACATGTACAAGTTTACATGTTTTGATATTATTTAGATTTAAAAAAATATAAACTAAATCATGCTGGTCATCTGACGATTCACTGGGTCGACCCCTAATCCAGTATTCCAACAAAGTCGATAACCTGTCTAAGTTTGATAACATTGATTAGATGTGATGGTAGTTTTTTTTTTTTTTTTTTCATTTTTGGCAGCTGGGAGAAGAAACTAGATATTGCATCTGTGAGGTTGGCCCTAGTTGGGAACATATGCTTGGCATTCCTGTTTTTCCCTGTTGCTCGTGGTTCCTCAGTGCTACCTCTGCTTGGACTCACACCAGAGAGTTGCATCAAATACCATATTTGGCTAGGAAACGTCGCCATGACCCTTTTCACTGCTCATGGTATTTGTTTCATCATCTATTGGACAGTTACTGATAAAATTTCAAAGGTTCTTTAAAATCCCTACTATCTCTCTTTTGGTGCATTATGAAATTTGAGTATATATAAGTGAGTAATGCAATATCTTCCTATATCATCTTGCTAATTTTCTTAATATTCAATGAAGTAAAAACATTAATTACATTCATCTTTTATCTTCATTTAGTAAGTAGCAGAATTTGTTGGAAGATGTCTTCAGAAGACTTAAAATTATTGCCATGCATTTTTTACATATCATATATTATGTATCACGAGCAAAGTTAGTGTTCAAACTTCTAGAGTAGAGAAACAGAGACAATAGATTGACTAGGGAAACGTGAGAGGAGATAGATATGTTATAGTACGCATAAGTGAGTTTCAACACGTCAAGAAAAAGGTTTCAACACGTCAAGAAAGAGAGGAAGAGAGGCAGTGGGAGTTAACTTCTCAGCAACATTACAAAAACTTTTAAATTTTTTATACCACTAATTTCTCAATCAGTAATCCTTTAATGAGGCGTACTCACGCTCACTCACCAATTCAAGGTGTATGTTCATCATATTTTTTTTTTCCATAAATTCAACCACGATTATATTTAAATTTTTAATTTAATTATTCATTTGATCTATATATATTTAAAATTTCTAAAATTATGAACAACTTACATCTACATTGAGAAAAAATCATGTACAAGCACTTACAAATGAAACAAGCATTTCATATCCAATGAGTTGCTACCCATGTCTCAAACCTGTTACTATACATTCTTCTATACATACCCATTGACAGTTATTTTATTTTGTTGTCTATAGTATAGTATTGTAATTTTTTTAGGGGTAAATCTCTATAATTGTATTTTTTATCATGTGACTATGATTTTGTATCAAAGCAGATGCTAGAATGGAAAAAAACTGGGATATCAAATGTAGCTGGAGAGGTTGCTTTGCTTGTTGGTTTGTGCATGTGGATTGCAACCATCCCTCGCAATAGGCGAAAAGTTTTTGAGCTCTTCTTCTACACTCACTACCTCTACATCCTCTTCATTGTCTTCTTCATCTTTCACGTGGGCATTTTCTATGCATGCACTATTCTCCCTGGTTTCTACCTCTTCTTGGTTGATCGGTACCTAAGGTTTTTGCAATCAAGACGCCGAGTTCGTTTGGTTTCTGCTCGTGTTTTACCATGTGAAACTGTAGAACTCAACTTCTCCAAGAGCCACGGTATAATCAACACCACACTATTTTTTACTTTCCATATTGGTTAAAATACTCTTGGTTTCTCGTTTTATTTTTAAATTTGAGTGTGGTCTTTTAAGTTTAAATTTTTTTACTTTAATCTTTTAAAGTGTTTTATTAGAAAAAATAATTATTCCATCAGTTTATTACACTGATTTGATTAATTTGATAAAACATGACAAACTGTGAAGATGTTACGTCATATAGATATTTGTCAGGTCAAGCAAAAAATTAACACTAAATAAATTAAGGAAAAATTAATTTGATCTAATAAATACTTTAAGAGATCAAAGTGCTTTTTAAACTTAGGAACCAAACAGAAACCTAAAAATAAGATGGCAAACACAAGGGTATTTAGCCTTCTATGTATACCTCTTGAGAAATGCTTTACTTTTCATGTTAAGCTTTTTTTAGAGTAAATGAGACATGTGTTTTGGTTTATGGCAGGTTTGACTTATAATCCCACAAGTATTATGTTCATAAATGTACCAAGTATATCCAAGCTTCAGTGGCATCCATTTACCATTATTTCTAATAGTAATTTTGAGCCAAAAATGCTGAGTGTTGTCATTAAAGGTGAAGGAACTTGGTCCCAGAAGCTCTACCAGATGCTTTCAACCCCTTCTGCAATTGATCATCTCAATGTCTCTGTTGAAGGTCCCTATGGACCAGTATCAACCAATTATCTAAGGTCTGCATCTCAGAAGCATAAACAATTTTATAAGCAATTTAGACCCCTAACTTTTAGTAAGTGCTTTAATTTCCTCATAATAACTACTTTTTTATTGACTAGGTATGACACTATTGTGATGGTTAGTGGAGGGAGTGGAATCACCCCTTTTATATCCATCATCCGGGAGCTATTGTATTTGAACACAACATTCAGATATAGAACCCCAAAAGTTATCCTAATTTGTGCATTCAAGAACTCTTCCTATCTCTCAATGCTAGACCTGATCCTTCCAAATTCTGGCACCCCCTATGATATGTCTAACATGCAACTACAAATTAAGGCTTACATCACAAGAAAGGAGGAGCATAGATTGGAAAACCAAATTCAACTTCAACAAATATGGTTCAAACCCAAGGCAACTGATGCACCCATATCAGCTATTTTAGGTCCAAACAATTGGCTTTGGCTTTGTGCTATAATCTCATCCTCGTTCATAATTTTCCTCATCTTAATTGGGATCATTACCAGATTCATCATTTTCCCTATAGACCATAATTCTAATAAAATATTTTCACAACCTTTGAGGTCATTCCTCAACATGTTTGCAATATGTGTGTCCATATCAATGGCAGCTAGTGCAGCTGTTCTTTGGAACAAGAAATACGATGACAGAGAAGCAAAACAGATTCAGAACTTAGAAGGATCATCATCAGCAGAATCCCCAAAGTTGAATACTGATGAAGGAGATAAAGAACTGGAAAGCCTCCCACACCAATCCCTTGTTCAAGCTACAAAGGTGCATTATGGTGCAAGACCTGATCTAAGAAGTAAGTCATTTACCTATTACTTTAACTATGGCATAGGATTCATCAATGAAATGAAATCATTTCTTATTCTTTTTCTCATGTTACAGGACTGCTATTGGAAGTTGAAGGGTCAAGAGTGGGAGTTTTTGTTTCTGGACCCAAGAAAATGAGGCAAGAGGTTGCAGCCATTTGCTCATCTGATTTAGGAGAAAATCTGCATTTTGAATCCTTTAGCTTTAACTGGTAGTAAACGTTATAAAATGTGCATATTCAACCTCCGGATATAGGCATATAGCTACTAGAAGCTAGTGGTCTCTGCTAAGTGCTAACTAACGTTTAGTAGGTTTTTTTTAAAAACTTGTAGGTAGAATGTTGTTGCTTTAATTCAAGTGTAACTTAGTTATTAAAAATAATTAAGTCCTAAACAATGCTTCTTAGAAATCTATTTTGTTTCTTTTATATAAAAAGGCAAATAAAATTTCATTTAAAAATGTAATTTGTCACAAAGGATACCAATTGTTAATAGAAAACTAACATATAGTTGGTCAACCAGGAATTGTGCTCAAATTTCTTTAGGATTTTGGAATCAAATGTTATGAGACTCCATTAAAAAATGGTCCGTAATGATCAATTTAGTCCCTGAATTTATATCTGATTATTATTTTAGTCCATGAAACTAAGAAAATATAAAAGTTGCTGGATTTTTTTAGAATTTCATTTTAGTCCCTGAAATTAACTTCAAGGTAAATGAAACCCTAAAAAATTCATAAATTTATTTTTAAAAAAAAATAGTTTCAGGGATTAAAATGAAGCTAAGATATAAATTTAGGGACTAAATTGCTTATATGATAAAATGCTAAGATGTCAACTCTAATGCTTATGCTTCAAATTTAACACATTATTTTTTTTTTGTTAGAGTCTTTATCTATTTGCTTTAAGGAAAAAAGAAAAAAAATGAAAGAAAGAGAAATGTCCAACCTAGGTCATAATAAAAGATTCCCAAGTTAGATTATGTTTATTAAAAATAGTTTTTGTTAATAAATTTAAAAGCTGATTATGTTTAAATACAAAGAAAATATATACTCACTCCATTTCAAAACATTTGATGTTTTAGCTTTTTGTTTTTGTTTCAAAACATTGGTTGTTTAGAATTTCAATTTGTAAGGAGACGAAAAGTACAATCAAGCTAAACAGAAAATAGCAATGTATAAAGAAATGGGTGGTACCCTAAAAATATTGGTTAAATAATCAAAATAAGAAAGTTTTTAAAGTGAAAATCATAGGGAAGCGCAACAAAAAATCTTGGAGTGCAATTTTATGCGTTTCAATAAACAACTTTCTACTCTTAATTTCTTAACCAATGTCCAAAGGGCACTAGTTAGCATTTACCTAAAGAAATAGCATGCACAACACTACAGGAACAAACAAGTCTATGACATGCTCCATCAAGGGAGAAAAAACAAGTGCATAAATTCCAATTTGAATGTTAGGCTGATCAACAGCGTATATACTAATATATACAGATGGATCTGTTTATGCTTTTACAAAAAACACATGTTACAAAATGTGAATTAAAAGTTTAAAAGAATAATGAAATTCTCAGACATGCACAAGCCTCCCCTGTAGAAACTTCTAACCTCTATCTACATTTACTATTCTGGATTCATTGGATTAGCACCACAAAATGTTTTGTTACCAAGATCATGGTAAACCAGTAAATGAACATAGTATTTTGGTTCCCACAATCAAATATGTTTATTCTGGTCCCCGCAATCAAGTCCAATGGAAAGGATGCATAGTCCTTACGTGTGACATGATCGATGAGACTGATATGTGGGCAAGGCGAAAACCACCCAATCAGATTTCTTCATCAGGAAACAAATGTGTACCACGGTCCAGATGTGAAATCTATATTCACTTTCATTTTCCTTCCACATTTGCAACTGATGAAAGTCTCTCTTCCAGGTCTTCCAGCAAATCTTGATATTCTGTAAATGCGGGGTGTGACTGTTCATAGAAAACAGACAGGAACATCATATTTTGTTCATTCAAGTATACAATGACGCCAAGACAATAACCTACATCAGGAAAACAAAAATAGATATACCTCCAGGGTGGTGCTATACGCTTTCCACAGCCGAACATCATGATGGAATAAGTCAAAAAGAACCTGAAAAATCTCAAGAAAACACTGGTCAACAAAGTGAACCCTTTCTAAAATGGCAAATGACCCACGAGTGACAAAACTGCAAAGAAATATCTTCCTTAAATACATTTGGTTTACCCATTAACTTCCAAAGCATGTCATAATGAGCTTCCCACACTACAATTATGTCTACAGAAAGAAATGAGAAAGGAAACGAGCCATACTAAGTTGGAGAACGGCAGAGAAAAAGAGAGATGTAAACCATAGGGTTCAAGCAGAATAGATGAAAAGGAGGAGTGTTTCAGGGACTGTGACTAAGGCGTAACCCTCAAGCTTAAAGGATTATATGTACCACACAACTATAAGACCAACATATGGAACTAATTGTTGAGCTGTAAATGTCAACAAGAGAATAAACTCAATGTAACATAGATGATAATGTTGCACTGAACGAATTAACATTCTAGATAAGATAGGATTAGGAATGTATGCAACATCAACAGCACCTTTAACCCAAGCTAATTGAGGTTAATGGTAGATGAACCCAATGATAGATATGAGGAAGTTGAAAAAAAAATGGAGGGGGAAGGGAAAATAAAAAGAAAAGAAAATCAGACAAAAGAAAAGAAGGGAAAAAGAAGGAGGGAGGAGATGAAGAGGAACAGGACTAAAAAGGGACCATCTGGAACATAGAGATAACAATGAGTCTAACCCTCCATCAAACTTATAGTTTTTCTTCATTCCGTCCTAAGACATAGCATATGCCAATCTAAATCCTACTCCATTAAGTCTTGTTTAACTATCTTTCATCAGATAAGTTTCGGTCTACCTCTACCTCTCTTTGTGTCGAGTTCTTAGTAATAAACTTTTGTTAGAAAAAAAAGGTTGGGGTGGTATCTATGATGGAAAAGATGGAAAAAAAAAACTTACCCTAGCTGATTAAAACATGCTTGAAGATGCATTATAAAGGCCACACCCAATAAAGGAAGTAGATTTAAGGTCCTGTTTGTTTTACTTTCAGAAACAATTCCTCCCACCATACACATGTTCCAATGTAAAATTTGTGGTTGATATTAATTTAGGTATACATCCCAGATTCCAAATTACGTTCAACGGTTCAGAAGCAATTCTATTAAATTTAGTTCTACTTCAAAAACAAGCCTTAAATGGAGGATAATCCGTTCATCAAGGAAAAGAGAAGCCAAACATCTCTCTCTCTTTTCCATTTTTCCCTATAATTTCAACAGTTTTGATGAAATCATGTCAGCATAATTTCAGATCTCACTGTCATGCACACAGAGAAGCCAAACATACCTCAGAACGTCTTAAGAGAGTAGCCAGGACAACTATCCATTCCTTAAACTTGACAGAGCACATATGAGATAGAAGAAAGTCAGCATCCAAACGGCTCTGTAATGTTCCCATTTGAAGCTGATAACAAAAAATAGTGTTCAATAAAGGAGCAAAAAGAAAATATCAGCACAAATGTAGACAGGCTCCTTCCAAATGATCGAAGACTTTACATTATAGCAGTATTCTAAATTGGTGGATTCAGCAGTGAATCATCAGTTACCCCTTCTAAGATCTTAATCATGATTTATGGTTATTTTGACATCATAACTTTTCCAATAGAAAAAGAAATTTTACCAAAGGGAAAAGAAGGAAAGTAAAATGACAGGAGGATAAAGAATCCTGCAATATCATGAGATCTTTTATAGCATAATTGATCAATTTTATCAAGTTATAGCAAAAAACCTACCTAATAAACCCATATCTAAACAACAAAATGGGTGCCAAAATACTAGGACACAGAAAAAGTTTGTAGTATCACCAGAGTTTACAACTAAGGCTTGAGTAAATAAAACAAGGAAAGCTATACTACAGTATTAAAGATTTTATGCATCATCTAACAAGTGTAGAAAGAGAGGTTGAAAAGAGAGGCAATATTAGGCCCACTCAAACGTAAAAATCAATGAAATGAAAATGTTAAAATCTTAAACCTTTTGGCTTATTAGTTCAAGCCCAGAAGCAAAATTCTCCAACCGAGCACTTCCATATCTTTCACGTTGTAGATACTCCTACAATTGGTGTCATCGAACAATTTAAACACTGAAAACTAAAAAGAAAATTATCTTACAGCGATTAGAATAAGTCAATCAGCAAGATCTTACCACTAAATCAAACTGAGTTCCTTTTACAAATGCAACAAGCTTGGAGAGCTCTTTCCCAGACATCAGGTAACTAGCATGGTTTTCTAAAATATTCTTAACAGAGGTAACATGAGCACTTTGTTCTTTGAATGAGGTGCTGCTCCAAAGATAATTACTAGTTAGAATGGTTGACAACTTTGATGCTAGAGCAACCAAAAAATAATACAATTAACTAAAATTTGGATGAACCTTTTATCCAATGATTGCTTCTGCTCACTAGAACGAAAAAGAAAATAGCCTAAAAATCTTGGAGACAGTTTATCTGAATCGTTTGATGCTTGGTCATATTCCCTACCAGATCTTAGCAAGAACCGCACCTGAGGACCCAAAACAAAATAGATAACAGAAAGGAAAATGCCATGATCTCTTGTACAAGATATATTGCTTGACCAGCTAAATGGATAATCTGATAGTGTTTCAAAACATTACCAGCTCCCCAGCAAGCTCGTACAATGATTCATCAAGTGTTGCCTGAGTAAGTTTGATAACTACATTATTGAAGTTGATGTAACTAGAGTTAATTAAATCAAATGGAAAAAAAGGACTGAAGCAATCAAGCCCAAACCTGTAATAATCGTAAAGCACAGTACTGACTGACAGCAGGACCTTCAAGTTTGGCAATCACCTGTTAGATTTCAGGTGAAATTGATTAAATTTTGTTAACCAAGCCTAAAGCCCTAAAGCATATATAATACAACAATCACACCAGAAAAAATGCTCTATTCTCTTTTTTAGGGTAACAGAGTGCAATGTGTGTGGGTTAAACACAACAAATTGTCTAACCAGTGAGAAGATTTAGAACCAAGTAAATGTTAGAATTGTCACCTTGTCAACTATACTTATGCAATGCAACAATCAAATAGCAAACCAAATCTATAAGAAAGAAGAAACCTTGGCATAAATATAAAACCTACTAATTATGATTTAAATGGGGAAAATATGTTTTTGGTCTCTCAAAATATTTTGAAAAGTTGGTTTTAATCTCTATAAAAATTTAATACGTTTTTAGTCCCCAACTCCCCTACATTTTAATAGAAACACATGTTTTTAGTCTCTGATGGGAGACTAAAACCACATTCTTAGAATTTGAGTGTGGACCTAACCCAACCCCTAAAGTTAGTTCATAGGAAGAGAATTGTTCCTATTTATATGCACTATTTTGTTCATACCACTAATCAATATGTGATCTCCAACATACGCCTCATGTCAAGGCCTGAATATATGCATGTGACTTGATGGGTCCAATAACAACCACTGGGATAGGTTTTGATACTATCTCAAAATTTGGAGTTGGACCTAATTCAACCTCAAAAACTTGTTCATAGGGTGAGGGTTGTCCTCCACTTATAGACATTATTGTGGTCACATCATTAGTCAATATGAGATCTCCAACTCACATCACTTTTAGTGAATGTACGGACTAAAAAAAACTAGTGCATACCTAGGTGCAAGAGGCTCTTTGCTTCGCAAAGGTATGGGAGAGGGTAATTGTAATTATTGTATGCAACCTTCCCCTTGTATATGCAAAGAGATTGTTTTTGGATTCGAGCTCATGACCAACTGGTCACCAAGGCACAACTTTACCATTGCGCCAGGTAAAAATGTAAAAATGCACTACCTTTGTTCCTTTTTATAAGAAACAAGTTATAGTGTATTGTACACTATAACTTGTTTCTTATAATAAGGAACAGAGGTAGTATTAAATTTTTATAGGCACTAAAACCAAATTTCAAAATATTTTGAGGGAAGTTATCGAAGGAAAAAAAAAATATTTTGAGGGACCTAAAATAAATTTTACCCAAAAAAGGTATAAGAAAGCAAGAAATGTCAGATTGGTAACATATTAACATTCTTACAAATAAAGGACCTATTAAGAAAGGAAAGTGAGTCTTACAAGTATATAACAAGCTGCAGTGCGATACCATCTACGTTGAAAGCATTCCTCAAACAATCTATATAGAAACCCCCCAAAAAAATTACACATCTAAAATATGCAGTAAAAAAAGTATTATAATTTGCACTAACTAGCCAAAAGGGAACAAAATTCAGATAACATTGCAGAGCAGAAACAGTATAAGGTAAAACTGTTTATTATATAATAGACTGATACATGAAACAAAAATATAGAATAGAGAATTTCACATAGTGGTCAAAGTTGAAATTAAAATTCAAAGCATAGATGCTTGAAGGACATACTCTGTTGATCTTCCAGCAGCAGTGAACAAATCTGCCCAATGACGACCATCAGTTTTTCTTGCAACACTTACAACAACATCAAGGTACTCCGGAAAATTCCTGATCAGGTCACAGGTCTTCTCTAAAAGAGACCTTTTAGCATGTTTAACAACTGGGATCTGGTTCTTGTTCACATTTGGCCTGGAATAATTAACATGAAAGTTAAACAGCCGACACAAACACCAATTGGCAACTAAGATTTGCTCCAAGAAATCACTGCATCCATGCTCAAGCAAAGGAAAATGCCAAGAAAATACAGCCAAGTACCAAGTTGCCTCAGCATAAAAGTAATATCGTGTTTCATATTGCAGGAATGACAGGATCACGAGATTAGGTCCTGCTAATCTAATAAATGTGGGCTTCAGCAGCTAATTGGATTTACACAAACATGAGGATAATAACCCATGATTCAACAATTGCATTGATGAAATTTCTTTTTGCGAAGTGTTATTAAAAGTTTAATTATACACAGTATGACACTTCGTGTCAATTGGTCCTATCCCATTTTTCAAGTACTAACATTTCCAAATTGAAGTACCTGGATATATCTGCTTCAAATACTGTAAAAAGAAGCCACTCTAGACAATGTGAAAAATGAGGCTTCTCAGCTGATAGCTCTGCCAGCCTTAAAGCTTCCTCAATTTTGTCCCTCTAGCAGACACATAAATAAACGGGAAAGAATCAGACAGATATCCTTTTTCTCTATACAACAAGAGTTCATTAGAGAGAAACGATAAGTTAAAAGAACAAGGTTGAACATCCCTCTAAAATAAAAACATAAAAAAGAAACACTACAAATTGAACCCCCAACTTTAACCAGATAATTGCAGGCTCCCAAAACTCTTTGAATAAATGACAATTCTTCTATCTTGTTAAATCAATTCTTTCTTATACAAAAGAAGTGAGAAATTAGAAGAGAGAAGAGCATTATTCAGAGAATATGCAATCCTTATCAGAAACATAAAAGACATGCAAATGCTCCATGCCTCCATCTGGCATGAAAACTGGGACAAAAAATGCTTCACAATTCACACATCCTCTATGATAGTTTAGAATTATTTTCTTATCAAAATCTTGACATGTTTTGAAGCAATGGAATACTAACTATGGCAAATAAGAATGAAGACTTTAACAAATTCAATAAAGTTAAAGATCAATTCCTATTCCATATATTGTTCCTGAAAGTAAAATATTATGATAGAACTCTGTCTCTATCATATTACTACACTTATCATATTCCTAGACGATCAACATCAATAATAAAATATTGCAATTTTTTTTCCTTAGATACTTGTTATGTCAATGCACATGAATTTTCTATGAACATTTATTACACTAAAGTTCATAAGATACCTAGTAAAAGTACACCGGTGACTCCACCGCTTTAATATAATACATTTGTGGCTCCAAGGTGGGGCATATACATGGTAGTCTAAATCAGAATTCAAATCATAAAATGCACAATTTTATGATTTTAATTCCTCTGAAAGATTCAAATCATTAATGAAATGGCAGACAATATGCAATTGGGATTCTAATCGAAACTCGTAAAATTGTGAAAATCGTGCCACTTTCCCATTTCATGATCTGTTTGAAAGGTTTTTGACCCAGTTACAAAGTTAGAGACCCCTGATTCGGTTCAACGCTGCTTGAAGCTTCTTTTTTGTCTTGTGTGACTGTGAACTCTAACATCAAAGCTGCAGCTGCTTCTTCACAAAGCATCTGCGAAATTGAAACCTGACCACTAACTGCCATTCTTCTTGCTCCATCTGAGCCAGCTGCCACCCACCATTGCTGTTTGAAGTTATATTCTCTGCACCAGCCACTATTTCTTCTCTGTTTTCTGGTCTGTTCTTTTGGTGTTTAAGTTTCATGCCTTGTAAGTTGTAACTTGTCAAAAACTGATGTGTTGTTTACTTTTGTTTTAGTTAACATTTTTACTACCTTACGGGCTATGACTTGTGAACACGATGCTTGACATTTATGGAATATAGATTATATGTACTAACATAGTAACATGCATATATATTATGCATATTATCATATGTATACGAATTTTGTAGAATCTTATAATTCAATTTAAGATCTATTAATTTTACCCCCTTCCTGATTTAAGGTGAAATCCTGATTTTGACAACCTTGAGCATATATAAATCTTTTGGACCATATAGAGCATGCATGCCATGTTCTAAGATCTCCTTTTAAGAATTGAATGACCAAGGCAACCAAGAGAAAGAAAAGTCCCAAAGATAAAATATGAATCAAGAGCTCAAGCAATTCTAACAATCTTCAATTTAACTCAATGTAACACCTGAAGAAGATGGCGGAGTAGGCAGTGCAGTATTGTTTGTGCTTGAGGAGATGGTTCAAAACATGGAAATTCAGCACTTGCTGGAAATGACATTCTCTGGGAAACACCAACAACTACACCAGCATTTGGAAGAAGTCCCAGTGGGTATACTTCACGATCAAACTCCAGCTCCGGATCCAACTAAAAAATTAGGCCAATTTCAGTAAATTAATCAATTCCAGAATGAAGGAAAGACTGAATTTATTTGCTTCAAATAGCCTATCCACCAGATGAATTGTAAGATCATGCCGGAATTGCTCAATAAAGGAAACAGAGAAAAGAAGATAGCAAGTCAAATGCCTTGCCTAGTGCTTCATTTAGGGAGAAACCATAGTATCATATAGAATATGGAGCCAATCAACAGCACACACATACATAAACTAAATGGATCTACAGTTGCATGTGATTCTTTATAATTATAACATCAACAAAATATGTCCGAAGGAATGAATTACAATATCAAATGTAAAGCAAAGAAAACTTTGAATAAATGAACTATGAAGTCATGCATTATGTTCAATGCAGCCTACTAGGTTATAAACATGCTTTCCGGCTAATTTATATCCAGACCTGTAAGAAATCTTCCTGCTTAAAAGAATTAGCACCTGGAGATGGATACCAAACCTGCAATAATGAACATCCATGTAAAAAAAAAAATACAAGACAAGTAAAAAGGAAATACACTTGAGGGTGAATCAAGAGTCATAAACCTAGTAAAGTTCAGGGATGTACATACAGTGAATAAGAAAGACCTTAACAGTTTACCTGCATGCCTCGATGACCATAATCTAACCATGAAACTTCCTCAATCAAATTTGTTTTATCCTCAGACTGGCCACAGGTGACCCAAAATAGTTCAACTGAATCAGTAAGATTTCTCTCCCGTCCATCATCCAAGTCAAGAAGTGAAAGCTCCCCATTTGCTCTCAATATCAAACATCTAAAAGAAATCACTTTCATGAGGAAAGTCATATGAAAGTATAACCCCCCCCCCCCCAACAAAAAACATGAATGCTTCCATCCTGGTATTCTAGTTACACTTGGCTTGGCATAAACACCGAAAAAAACAAATTTCTTCAAGATGAATTATTAACAGCGAAAAACAACACTATTGGCTCTAGAACAGAAAAAAAAAACCAAAAAAAAACAAGTTTAAGAGGGCATACTAATCCTAATTGCCCCTCAACAAGCTAGGAACTCAGATGTAGTTTAGACAGCCATATATGTTTAAATTGTTATTATGACAATAATTACATGGGATACTTAGTTGTAATGCATTCTGATTCACTGATAGTTGTATTTTGAAACATTTCAATTAGAGAAATGGCAAAACAAATTGGAGTGAGTGAAGCTGTTCACAAGGACAATACCTTGCTGGCTCTCTTGTTAATGAATCTGACAAAACCGAATTGTTTGAAACAGATTCTCTTGGAAGTTGATCAGGAATGAATCGCATTGCTGCAGGATGGCTCTTGGCAGTCATAATTGAAAGTTCTCGTACTGCAGAAAGCTGTTTGTCATGTTATCACTTAAAAAATGTATAACAATGCAGGCTTTATCGAAGAAATTTCAAATAAATAATGGAGTATAACATTTGAGACAAAAAAAGTAGAAAAACTATGAGCAAGTATGCATTTACCTGTAAATCTGGATTTCCTGAAGGAGTTAATTCACCAAATAATTTCGCATGGAATATGTGGACAACAAATGGTCTATATGTAAGCAGCATATAATCTTGGTACACATCCATCACCATTGGTTTAGCAAGCAATGGTTTTCGACAGA
Organism: Glycine tomentella; assembly: GCA_007407185.1. Taxonomy (NCBI): domain Eukaryota; kingdom Viridiplantae; phylum Streptophyta; class Magnoliopsida; order Fabales; family Fabaceae; genus Glycine; species Glycine tomentella. The sequence continues at coordinate 1,390,093 of PYAF01001061.1, forward strand.
GTAATGAGCTTTGATCAAGGTGATATCTTGGGTAAAAGAGCAATTCATACCTGAGATGAAACAAGGAGACCTAAGAGACCACGGATGTAGAACGAAATGGTGGTGCATAATGCTACAGAAAGTCAGAAACTATAATTTTAATGAGACCTATTTTCCTTCTTTGTGAGGGCATCTATTAGAGTTTGGTTTTTCCATGCATGTACATTGTTAAACACCACTTGGTTATGAAAGAATTTCGACAAAACTAAAATTTGTAAGTATCAACAGCATGTAACATGTAAGTAAATAAAAGTATCTCACGTGTTTGATGAATCAACATAGTTGCAGACAACGACAATCTTCCCCAGCCATAACAAACCTTTACACTGAATCTTTTGCTCCTGAGTAACATCTCCAAATACTCTCCATCTTTTGAGTCGTATATCATACAATATCAAACCATGAAGACCAGCAACAGCTAAGTACATGCCATCCTGGCTAGCTGCCACATGTTGAACAGGCCAGTTTTGGGAAATATAAGAAACCTGCACAAACTTTTAAACTTTAGAAGGGATATCCATTCAGTGGGAATTACTGTGTTCACAATTTGACAATCAAACACGTAACTGGAAGCTTAAGATGTAGCATTTTGAGTTCATCAGTCTCTTCTGACTGCACAATGAGTAAACGGTCTTCCCCATAAATCACTTGCCGGATGTATGTAGTGCCTGAAACACCTCTGCTAAGACAGCATTTCCCAAATGAGAACGATAGAATTCTCTCTGAAGACCCCACCTCAATAGCATAAAGTCTATATCCATATTCATCCCACTGCATCAGTGAGGTACCACCCATCAATGGTTCATACTTACAATCATGGTTTGGCTTAGATATTGGAGAAGACACAGAACTTAAACCTATTTGTCTGACTGTTGACATCAAGCGACACCCAGAAACAGACCAAACTGTAAGCCCCCTTAACTTCCACCCAACTGCAAAAGCGGAATTATCAGGTGTCCAAGCAATGCAACTAACAGGGCCAGTGTCATCCATTGAATATCTGCAAAATAATCCCAATATATTTCAAGACATCAAACCACCCTTGATTTTATTATTTATTAAAGTACATAATGATCTAAACACACTTAAATTCAATAGTGGATGCATCCTTATTTGTGTGATTTATAGATAAGCTCATTAGAAGAGCCTTATCTGTAAATGACATTCAAAACAAGTCCCAATATACTGATAAGATAGAGAAAATTATCACTATAGTCATATTTCTTCTGACACTCTGAAATTGCATGCATTCACTAGACAGCAGAGAAATGTAATTTAATTGGGATGAATGATTCTGGAATAACTTAGAATGTGCCTGATCTTCCCAATTAAGTTAACAGTGATGATATCATGATACACTTTCAAATACCCAAGTATTTTATACACAACCTTTGGGAGAACTAGCGTGTCAAGGTTGGAGAAGTAAATCATGAAGGTTTTCAATTTAATACTGATTCCTTACATGCATAATAAATAAAACTTACCCCCAGTCATACAAAGAGACTGCACGTATAAGTGATACTGATTCAGCCAAATCATACAACTCCACTATTCCTCTTTTCGTACCAACAGCCAGAATTTGCTGTTCTAGAGCTACTGAAGCACAGACAGCATCACCACAAGCCAATCTCTTTTCTGCTTTGATACAGTCAACTTGCTTTAGGCCTTTTTTACTCACAGAACATGAGACAAGTTGCCCGTCAGAATACAAGACAAATAGGAACCTCAATGGAAGGCAAAGCTCCAGTTGGTTTATTTCAGACTTTCTAGGAATAATGTGATTGGACATAAGAACCTTTGGGTGACTTTTAGGAGAAAGACCATTCTCTAGAGTAAATGGCATTTGAGAATTGTCAAAGCTAGCAGTAGGTTGTGGATCAAATTGAAAAGCCCCATAGAACTGTTCAGGAGATCATAAAATGATAGTAATATTGTTAAACATCAAAACAGAAAAGAATTTTGGTATACATGGCTAAATATTGCCAGTATACCAATGACCATAAGTTAGATTTGGATAAAATGTCAAAAATTGTTTAGTCCAGTATGTTTAATTTACCTCCCCTTTCCAAGACATACTGTATAAAGTTCCATCAGAAAGTCCAAGTAGCATATGTTTGTTATCACTAACAATATTGCTCCTGGAAAAACAGATGTATAAAGAGATGTATCAAGATCACACTGCAAAATGGCTTCAAATTTATACAATGATATACACAGAGTGAAGTGCAAAAATTTGACACTTCCTAGGAAGCATTGAGGAATTACAGTGTGATGTATTCAACAATATACAACTATTACAATATGACTTTAGAATTTAGATAAGGCAAGTAGGGTAAAAAGAAACCATGTAGACACCCAATTGCCATAATAATTAATAACCCATAATATGACAGATACCAATAGTTACTTTGTAAAGCATTGGCATTTACATAATCAAATTGATACAGAATTTTCCAAAAAGCACATTCTTCAGAGCTAATATAATACTTCTCCTTTTGCTTTACAAATACCTAAAATCTTTACTTCTCTCTGCATTTCCTATTTATCAGTAAGACAGTACACTCAATTTCAATGATAAAAAAAAAAAAAAAAAAAAAATATCTTTTCCTGGTTTCATAAAATGGAAAAAAAAAAAATATATATATATATACATATACATATACATACATGCATATATATATATTTAAGCCACAATTTCTAATACAAAATTCTATTCTACTATAAGGATTCCGACTCATTCTATAATCCATTCCAGTAGTATTTTTGTTCAATTTTCAATCATATTAACTCACATAGATAAAGAAAGCTATAAAACAAAATAAAATAAAATAAAATAGAATAAAAAAAACAAGCAGGAAACCTACACTGACAAATCCTTTGCTGTAAAAGGAACTTGCTCTGTAAGCAGAAGAGAAATAGTAGCTAGGCACAAAGCAGAGGGTTGTTTCCCACCAGTGTGTATTCTTTTATCTGAGAGCTGGACCTTGAAAATGTGAAGAAAGAATGCAGATGTCTGCAAATGGAAAATATAGATGTATAAGGAACATAAATATGAATCCAAGAGCAGATTCATACTTAGAAGTATAACATAATGTAAAGTTGATCATTCATTGCATCAATCCAATCATATATCAACACAGTAGCATACTTACAAGAATAGCGATTAATTTGGCATCAGGGCTCCACACGGCCTGCAAGTTTTCTCCTTCCCTCTGCAATGAATCTGAATCTCTCTTGTACTTCCCCAATCTCACTCTATGCTGAACCAACAAAAAATCAAAAACACTGTTAAGCCCAAACTTTCACCCCACCAAAACTCCCTATACCCACATTACATCAAATCATCCCCAAAAGCCCCATGAAACCACTTCAACTTTTCCCCTAACATTTTAAAACAAATAAATAAATCCATCATACTCAACTTCAAATACAAACTCCAAATACCCACATTTCAGAAACCCAGTTCACATTCTTTTCCAAAAAAACAAAAATTAGCACAATTAAATACAGTCACAAATTCCCAACAAACATACCTCAATGAAAACCCAGTTCATGCCCAAAAACAACACACACATTAATTCAAGCACCCACATTGCAAAATCTCACCTCCACAAAAACCCATGCCAATTCTCTCCCAAAGACAAAAAATTTACACAGAACTCAATCACACAAAGGGTTAAATCAACATCTTGCACGGATCCATGTACCTGGAAAGTGCTCCAGAGTTCAAAATGAGAGGGGGAGACAACGAGCAAAGTGCGATTGACCTGGGGGAGACAACGAGCAAAGTGCGATTGACCTGAGGCCACCCATATTTCTTCTTCTTCTTCTTCTTCTTCTTCTTCTTCTTCTTCTTCTTCTTCTTCTTCTTCTTCTTCTTCTTCTTCTTCTTCTTCTTCTTCTTCTTCTTCTTCTTCTTCTTCTTCTTCTTCTTCTTCTTCTTCTTCTTCTTCTTCTTCTTCTTCTTCTTCTTCTTCTTCTTCTTCTTCTTCTTCTTCTTCTTCTTCTTCTTCTTCTTCTTCTTCTTCTTCTTCTTCTTCTTCTTCTTCTTCTTCTTCTTCTTCTTCTTCTTCTTCTTCTTCTTCTTCTTCTTCTTCTTCTTCTTCTTCTTCTTCTTCTTCTTCTTCTTCTTCTTCTTCTTCTTCTTCTTCTTCTTCTTCTTCTTCTTCTTCTTCTTCTTCTTCTTCTTCTTCTTCTTCTTCTTCTTCTTCTTCTTCTTCTTCTTCTTCTTCTTCTTCTTCTTCTTCTTCTTCTTCTTCTTCTTCTTCTCAGATTTGCTTTCTGATTGGTATAATCTGTGACCGATCTAGAATCTGCAGAGCGATGTGAGGTACTGCAAAACCGAGATCACGAGCATTTCCTGAGGACGCTAAATGTTTCAGCTGTGATCCAGGATTTGGATTTGGGAACAACAACCAAGTTCAACTACAGGGCCATCCCCAACAACACAATGAAAAATAAAATCAAAATATCCTTTGCATCACAAAATAATAATAAATAATAGTGAATAAATAAACATTAGTAAATAATAAATTACATACAAAGTAATACATTAGAGTAAATAGTCTGTATGTTTATTTACAAAATGCAAAAATGAGATCTGAGTGATTAAGATGTGTAAGTGTATTTGTGATTATTATAAATTTGTGATACTGTTTTTAATTCTTATAGATAAAAATTATATATATAGTAACATTAAATACTTACTACTTATATTAATTTACATTGGCATGCAATACGTATATGAATTTACATTTCATATGCTATTTTATAAAAAAAAAATATTGTTAACTAATTAAAAATAACTTTATATATAATAAAGTGATTACTACAAAAATTAATAATTTTATTATATATGTTGATTTATGATCGAATACTTTACACTTCTAATACATTGTAATTAAATTATAAGTATATATACTTGTGTAGATTCGTGTAATCTCCACCTGTATTGTAAAAAAACTTTCTCTTACAATTTGTAGATTTGTTTATAATTAGTGAAATTGGTGTATTTTTTCTTTTCGAGTAAACATTATAATCAAGTAATGACTTTTAAAAAAAATTAAGGAGAAAATTGGATGGACGTATTTTTTTATTACATCAACGTATTTAATACAAGAGGAATGTTAACTATGTTTTTTCTCATATTCTATTTTAATATTTTTAAAATTCATTTAAAAACCATCAATTTTAATAGATTTAAATAAAAATTCATAAAAGAGTTATTAAATGAAAATTTTGATCCACTAAAATTTACAATTTTCAATAAATTTCAATTTATCAGTGTTTAAAAGAGAGTATTAGTAGCATTCTGTTTTAACTTGTACATGTGAAGAGTTTTGTACGATGATATCAATATTGGCAAATAGAGCAAAAGGGTTTGCGGGTGTTATTTGAAGAGCTTTGTTCACCGTTTACACCCTCATTTTACTAAGTACCCCCTACCTACTTTTTATATTCTAGTTCTAAAAAATAATTTTTGGAAAGTAATTTTCAAAACTATAGTTTAATAAAAATACAAACTACTTTATAGAACAATATATATCAATTCTGGAAAATAATTTTCAAAAGTATGTGTATTATGTTTAAATGTAGTTCCAAAGGTTACTTTCCAAAATTGATATATGTCGTGGAAAAAGTAATTTTTGGAACTATGTATGAACAAATAAAATGGTGTAATTAAGAAAAAAAAAATAGGGAAGGAGAGTAATTAACAAACATGGGATGAAAATAGCAAGTGTTTTTTAGTCTTTTTTGAACTTGTTTACTTATTAATGTTGCCTTAGACAGTTAGATCTGTCCCCTTTTACATCTTAATTATCCATTATATTTTTTTATTAAAGGAGTACATCACTGAGTATCCATTTTCCTTTCCAAAAATGTCTTTGTAGAATACTTTATATCTATTCTAAAAATATATTTCTGGAACTATATATCATAGTTCTAGAAATACATTTCTAGAATAAATATATGTTATTCTAGAAAGACATTTCTGGTAATAATAATCTTAAGATCGTTAATGTTGTAAACACTTATCTTACACATCCCATATTTGTTATTCTCATTTTCATTCTATCATTAGTGTTTTTTAAATCATATATAAAATCTTATTTTTATTCTATCTTATATTGTTTTTAAATCCTAATTTTGAATCTCATCTTCATTATATAAATTTCAATTATCCTTCAACAACTCTTTTGTGAGTTATGCATCACCTTTAGTGCAATATTTGGTCGTGGACTTGATTATGCATCCTCCATCATGGCTTGCTACCAATTTGTGCTCATAACACATCTTTTTCCAATGTGTCCAACAATGCATTGTCTTCATCTACTATGTATTGGTACACAAAGTTTTCTTCATTCACCACATCTACCTTTTGGTTGACCATTTACATATCTTATTACAACTCAATGATTCATAAAAGGTAGATATATACAATGAATATCAAAAAGATACCAAGAACAAATTGTATTTTTTATATATAAAAAAGGCTTCACGTGTTATACAATTGCTTCATATAATTTAATTTTAATATACTAGGTATTAGAAAAGAATTTTATACTGTGAATCAATATATATATATATATATATATTAGAAATTATTTAAATGTAACTCCTAAAATAATTATTATAAACATTAATTACTTCCAGCTATGTAACAATTTATTATTAGATTGTAGTATAATAAACATACATATTGTCGATATATTTTTAATTAAAATATTATTTAATTTAAAAACATGATGACAAGAATATAAGAAACATACTATAAATTTAATTTTAAAGTTAAACTTAATTTACCATCAACAAGAACGAGCTTCTTAATGGATCCCGACACTCTGTCTTTAAAATATTTCAGTACTCTAGACAAATTTTGGTATAGCGTTTGGCATAACATTGCCAAAATCATTTTGTTATCTATATCATGAGGTGAAGATGAGATTCATAATTAGGATTTAAAGAATAGTAAAGGTAGAATAAAAATAATATTTTAGATAGGATTTAAAGAACACTAATGAGATGATAAAAATAAGACTAACAAATATGGGATTTATTATTATCGTAAATGTCTTTCTGAAATAACATATACCTATTACAAAAATGTATTTTTGAAACTATGATATATACTTTCAAAAATATATTTCCAAAATAGATATATGACATTCCATATAGACAATTCTGAAAAGGAAAATGGGTTTCGAGGGATGTAATCCTTAAGTAAAAAGTGTATAATGGATAATTAAAATGTAATGGGGGAGGGGGTGCAAATAGAAAGTGCCTATGCAAGTTTGAGCTTCAACCAATCCGGCCTCTACTAATCTTGTATTCTTGTTTCTTTATTTTTTTTCCTTTATTTGGGATATAGTGTTTTTCTCACAAGATACAACCCAAACATAATTGTTTGCTAGTTTAATTGAAAGGTGATAATAAACATACGCTGAATAAAATTAACTCAAAAAACTATTTGTGCGAAAATAAATTTGTTTTCTTTTACTTCTTTTTATTTTTCTTGTTGTCATGTAAGGTTAGTTCTGAGCTAAATTTCTATTTGTATAGGGTGTTTCTTGTCATAATTTAACCTTTGGTTCATTTTCATTTAATTGGAGTGTGTATATGGGTTGGAGTAACTATAATACTAATTATTTTGATTTGCTTAAAAAAAACTATTATGTTGACAACCAAAATTAGAATTTTGAATTTAATTGATCAAAAGCCCAGTTTGTGGTTAAGGCTGAGTAAGTGGTCGTATAGTCGACGAGGGGAACTATTATTCCCACTTCAAGCAGTGCTATTGGCACTACCAAATGGGATGAAATGTCTCTTTTGTCCACAAGTTCAAATCCCTAACCCCGTGACCCCTCCCCTTTCCTTATGACTTCCCACTCCCTTAACTAGGTAGCACCTCCTTCCTCAACCATTCTGGCACAGTCGCACCTCCCCATTGCCACCACTACCCTTCTCCAGAAACCCTTCCCCTTACCCATCACGTCTCCACTTTCCTTAAACCCTTCCACCACGTCCTATGCCATTCCTTCACTGCCACCACTGCTCCTATCCTGAAATCTTCACCATAGAGGTCGATTTCACAAGAGCCTCAACTATTATGGTGCGGTCGCGGTCACCATCATTGACAAGGTAGAGGTGGACTTATAGGTGTTGAAGATGAGGCTTTCGATCTCTCAGGTTGAGGAAGGTGAAGTTGGGTTTTGCATTTTTAGGTGTAAGAAAGATGGGGCTTTGTGACGTTGTTGTGGGGAGAGGTGCCAATAGTTGTTCCCTCGAGGAGGTAAACAAAAGTGGGTTGACGAATATGGGTTGGATTGGGCTTTGGATTCCGGTAGCTAATATAAATGGGTTGTTGCTTCCTACACCTTCAAGTTACTTCTTGCACCCTTTTTGGAATTGTTTTTTACGTTTTGGATTGGTCATTTCAAAAGACAAAAAATGGGTGCATTCCATTGCTTTTCAGATTGCCCGTTCCAAACTCCAAAAAAGAGGTGCAAGAAGAATCAATATGTAAATATGGGTCAATTGTTCAAGTTACTTCTTGCACCCTTGTTGAAGTCCAAAAGTGGTTGATGGTTGGAGCTTAGAGTACATGCCGAAAATATAAGAGTAGTAGGGAGTCACCATAGTCAAACTGAGTTCAACAATTGGTGACTCGAATATGGGAGGAATTTATTGAATATGGTCTCAGAGCCACGTCTAGTCCCTTATCAAGTAGACAACGTAGATGATAGATTTGTTTATGTTCTTAAATATAAATATGCCTTGTATTTGAAATTCAAGACACAATCAATCCAAATCAAGTCCATTTTATTTTTATAAATTATGTTGCTTTCCTTTACCTTTTTGTCTTTTTTTTTCTCGCAAAATTTTATCTTTTCATTTCTTTTTGTTTTCAAGTGCATCAAGTGTTTACCCAAGTAACTTGGAAATCTAAAGAAGCAGATTCTGTTAGAATTTTCCCATATATTCTTGTGGGCTACAATTAATTGTAGTATCTTATTTTGCCAAAAACGAGTTAATATTATGATCCATTTGATGATACTTAAGCCCACTAATAATGTGATTAATTATTCACGAGCTTTGGACACCTAATTCAGATTAGTGTGGACTTAACCACTGGGACCATAATGGTAGGTGCCTAGGGTTAATCTAAGTCCCCTTTGTCGTCACGTTATTAATTGTTCTATAAGGTTTATCTCATTGAAAACTTTAGTATAAGGAGAGTGTGATCAGACAAGGAAGACTTTATTTTTTGGTTTCTGCGGGTTGCACTATACACAAACCATTTTCATCTTTTTCTATCATGTATCATGTCTTCAACAAGTAAGTGTTTTGTTGTGTTCTAAACTCATATAAATTCATTTTTGGTAGAAGTTCAGATCTTATAAAGATCATTCATAAAGACATTAGTGGACCCTTAAATTCTATAATTTGTGATAACAATTTTTTTTCATTACATTCTTCAATGATTTTCCTAATATGGCTATCTTTACTTGATTAAATAAAAATTTGAAGCACTTGAAAAGTTCAAATTTTAAAAATTGAAGTTGAAAAGGAGTTGGAAAAAGTCATTAAGATTGTAAGGTCTGACTGTGGTGAAAAGCATTATGGTAAATATGGTGCCACATGGCAACATATGGGGCCATTCACCTTATGCTTGCAGGATTGTGGAATAGTTCCACAATACACCATGCCAAGGACTCCTAAACAAAGTGGTGTAGCCAAAAGGCATAACAGAACACTTAAAGATATGATGAGAAGCATGATGAGTAGATGTAACTTGCCAGAATTTTTGTGGGGAGAAGCCTTAAAAACAACCTTTTACATCTAGTTGAGACCACAATTGCGGCTGGAGATATAGGTGTCTCTCAAGCCAATGATATGCTTGATCCTCCTCCTGTGGATGACAATGCACAAACCGGTTGAGCAAATTCCACAGGTTCCTTTAAGGAGGTCAACTAGAAAGACGAAACCTACTATTGTGATGACTTTCAAGTCTATCTTAGTGAGGATGCATATGACATTGGAGATATTGTTGATCCAAAGAACGGTCAAGAAGTTGTTTCTTGCCCTCAATCAGAAATGTGAAAGCATGCAATGAATGAAGAGATGCAATCCATGTTAGTTAATGGCATATGAGAGCTAGTTGAATTACTTGAGAATTTTAAGGCAGTCGGTTGTAAATGGATCTTCAAGATAAAGAATGACTTAAATGGATAGATTTAAGACTAGATTGGTGGCAAAGGATTTTATGCAAAAGGAGGGTGTTGACTTTAAAGAGACTATTTCGCTTATATCGACAAATGATTCCTTTAGAATCATTATGGTCCTCATAGCTCACTTCAATTTAGAGTTGTACCAAATGGATGTGAATACAACTTTTTGAATGTTGATTTGAGTGAGACAATATACATGCAACAACTTGAAGGTTTTTGTATTAGTGGTAATGAGGATTTGGTATGTAATCTAAGAGGTCGATTTATGGCTTGAAACAAGCTTCTAGATAGTCGTACCTAAAATTTGATGAAGTGGTGACCTCTATTAGATTTTAGGATAATAAGGTTGATTAGTGCATATCCCTCAAGGTTAGTGGAAGCAAATTTATCTTCCTTGTGTTATATGTGGATAATATATTGTTGGCTTCTAATAACCTTGGCATGCTGCATGAGACAAACCATATGCTAACGAAATTTTTTGACATGAAGTATCTTGGTGAGGCCTCTTTTGTGTTGGGGATTCAGATTCACAGAGATAGATTGTGTTATACACTCGAGTTATCTCAGAAGGCTTACATTGATAAAGTCTTAGAGAGATTCAATATGTAGAATTGTAAACCTGGAGATGTTCTAGTTGTCAAAGGTGACAAATTCAACAAGGACCAATGTCCTAAGAATGAGATTGAGCGAGCAGAGATGAATGACAGACCTTTTGAGAGTGCTCTGGACAACCTTTATGTATGCTCAGGTATGCACTAGACTCAATATTGCTTTCATAGTTGGCGTTCTTGATAGATACCAGTCGAACCCTAGAAATGATCATTATATAATTGCTAAAAAGGTGATGAGGTACTTACAAAAGACTAAGGAGTGTATGCTTGTGTATAGGAGAGTTGACAACTTGAAGGTTGTAGGGCACACAGATTCAAATCTTGGTGGGTGCCCTGATGATAGGAGATCGACTTCTGGATACATCTTTATGATGATTGGGGGTGCAATATCTTGGAAAAGTAATAAACAAACTCTTGTTACCTCTTCTACTATGCAAACATAGTTCAATGCTTATTTTGTTGTCGGAACTCATGTTGTTTGGTTGAGGAATCTTGTGATAGGACTTCGCATTGTAGACTTTATTGCTAGGCCACTGAAGATTTTTTGTGATAACAACTTTGCTGTGTTTTATAAAAAGAATAATAAGTCTTTTAGAGGATCTAAGCACTTGGAGTTGAAGTACCTGATATTAGAGATCTTGTGAAAGATTGTTCCATAGTGGTAGATCATGTGGACACAGATTCCATGTTGGTTGATCCGATGATCAAGGGACCTAGGCCTGTTGTTTTTAAACAATAAGTTGAAAACATGAGCATTGTGAGTTCTTTTGATATTTTTGGTTAATGGGAGCTTTAGATTCATGTTATTTTCTTTTTTCATGTCGTTGGATTTGTTACGGACCCATAATATGGGCCTAATATGGTGTCCCAGTACAGTGAGGCTCAGTAAGGGCTCATTAGCTCAGAATCTCAATAATAACTGGAGAGATTTCAACAAGTTGCAACCACCTTATCATATGATATCCCAACAAGTTATCTACAAGTTGTTACTTATCTACAAATAACAGTATATCAATAAGGTACACATTATCTTCTATTTAAATTAAGATAATTGCTTGTTATTATTTGTTATTATCTTATCAACAGATTATCAATAAACAAAGGCTCAATGCCCATACTCCACGGTATAAATGCAACCATACAGGTTCTCTCTAGACATTCCATTCAGACTTGAGTAAATGCTTCAATACTCATATTCTCTATATCATATAACACTCAATTATTCTCTTATAATTGATGTACTTACTTGAACGTCGGAGTGTCTTTCCTTTATTTTGCAGGTTCCTTTCCTAAACAAAGTCGAACCACTGTCCAACGTGCAAAATTTGGAGTCGACCTAGACCACATCTAGCGCATACGTGAAATTTCCAGATTTTGGTAAGAATATTATCCTTATTTTGAATTTTGAAAAATGATGTATTAATGATATTTTACATTCGCTTTGATGAATAAATGATTATATGAATTTCATGATACCTTTTGTGTGTATCAAATGTGAGATTATTAAAGTTTGGTGTCATCAGGATCACTGTACCAATAGTCAATACCAGAACTGAAACTAAGGCATAATAATATTAAAGTTCGATATAATTAGGATCACTATGTTGGTCTTCAACAAATAACTATTATGTTAGTATTCTAAACTCATAAATTTATTTTTAATAGTGTTACGGATAAAAAATATCTTATCTTTATCCTATTAATTCAAATATCCAAATTACCAACAACCTATCACCATAACCGTACGAGAGTGGAAGATTTGTTGTTACTAGTTATCTATATCTTCAAATATCCTGGAAAGTGATAACGGGCCTCAACCGTTCACCATCAAGGTCCAGTTTAGCTTCCTATAAATAAAGCACCACCCATGGTAAAAGGTACACACAATCCTGACTCTCTCTTTTCTATTCACACAGAGCACACACCCCACACCTAGTTGTGGATTCGTGTTCATAGTGATCTTCTTTCCTAAGGTGTTTGTTTCTCCTTAAACATTCTCAAAGAGAGAGAGTTTGATCCCACATAAATCTTCCAACAATCCTTGTTGAACATTTCTGTTCTCTTTAAGCAGAACAAATAAATTTATTTATCTTAGAGATTGGTGTTCCTACTACTAATTAAATTTATTGATCTTATTTTAGAATCATATTGAAACACTTAATCTATTCATTCGGCTAATTATCTCACACTACGACACTGATATATATATTTATAATAATAAGATAAGATGAAAGGAAGTGAAATTGAAGCGTCCACATCATAAATCATACTGAAATCAAAAGGAATTAAATGATGGAGTTGCGACATAGACTAAGCAGATCATGAAGACCACTGAAAGACTTAACACTAAAAGATCCAAATCAAGAGAGTCAAAGAATTAGCAACTCAGTAATTGGAGGGATAAGGCAATACCTTAGGGGAGCACGTGGGTGTGCATGTTTGATGTGAAGTGCGAATGGGAGACACAGATTGAACATATTGGTTTATGTATTGGGATAACACTTAGTACTATTGTAGCATATTATTTTTTTCTGTCTTTGCTCAAATGACCTTTACTTGAACAATTGTTCTTCTGTCCCCTACTCTATGTTTTTGGCACATGTATAGCTGTTGGCAACACTGTTCTAAAAATCTAGACAAAAATTGTAGCCTAGCAGTAAAGCTCATTTCTTATAATATCATAACAAATGGAGTTGTGGTAGTGAAATCTTCCACGTTAATTCATTGTGCATATTTGATTGAATCATTTATGGGTTCGAATGTGATATCAAATAAATAAATAAAAAATACTGCAGGTTTGATCGGTTAAGATAACATGTGCAATATTACTATAGATTAATTCATTACGTATTTACTTTAGTTTATTTTTTAAACTTTTTAAGAATATTATTAACATAAAAACTAGTTATTTTTCTTAAAACAATAATTACTAAACATGTCTAAATTGTTGTTACAATTACAATATTGAAAACTTATGAAATATTATATTCCAAGCAAATCCATGGTTATATATAATACGCACAATTGTGAAAAAATTTCAGTCTGCAATTCAAAACTATATGCATAACGCATATTAAATAATAAAAATAATATTTATCATGAATCTTAATAACTTAAAATTAAGTGTATTGAACACATTATTTGACATTTAAGTATTTGTGTTTTTCAATATTTAATAAACTTCTGCTGTAAAAAAAATATTTAATAAACTTTATTATTTTGATTTGTAATAATTAACATGTGATATGAGGAGTCCTAATGGAATTAATTGTTGACTATTAGAGTCTTTCATACGATATGTCAAGTTCAAATCTCTACTCGTCTTTTTGAGAGTGGTATAAATGTAAGTATTTCTATTGGTTCTTTTGAGCCTAATTAAAGACGTTCCTTAGGTTGAACAGGAGAATCATTCTCTCCCGCTAAATTTTTCGATACCAAAAAATTCATATGATGTGAGGACCCCCGAACCAAACCTGAATTTCAGTTATTATTCCTTAGGGCGTGTACAAAATGATAATAGCCTCACCTAACTAATATTATTAATTGATGTAATAAATAATGATGACTTTCTTTTCTAAGGCAAATTTCTTAATATCATTGACAGTCATGTCTCACCCATAATCCATACAATTTTCAGTTCAACTTCATGTCAGTATTTGTAGGAACTTGGCACTATTGAAAAAGTTGAGAGAAAGCTTATAGCCTTGTAATGTGGTATTGTAACCGTTGGGCCATTAGTGTCTTGGAATGGTCAGGCAGAGCCGAAAACATAGCACTCAATCAAACCTCAAACGTTAGCTGTGACTTGGTATCACTTCATATGATTCATGTATTATGGTGCACCAATTAAGCCACATTCATTTTCATCAGGGTGATCATGTCCTCCTAGTTAACCCAACCATATTTTTTTTTTCAGGATCACAAGTATCACATATTTTTCATTAAAGACGATCTTATTTGAATAAATCAAATAAAATTACTATGAGCATTAAAACTCTCCTTCTAAACATGCAGTACATATTCAGGATTCAAAATCCCTAATTAAATTGAAACAACTCGATATCAATTGATCTACATGCGATAATATTAATCCAGCCATATGCATGTTACTATGCATGCTGGTTGATCGGGTTCGCATGCACCATCACCAATTAATGGTCCATATTAATTTTCTTTTGCCCCTTTTGATTCCCTTTGTCCTTTTGAATGGACATGTCCAAAACCCTGTTCACTTGGTCCCCTATATATGTGCGTGATGATTATTAGGTTAATCCCCCCTTTATCTATATCTTTCTTTTCGTGTGGTCAAGTGTTGAGGCCATTATACATGTGATCAGAGACAGATCACAAGGTAGGCCAGGTGTCAAAATCAGAACTACATCTGCATGGAAATTATGTTCCCTTTTGTTGTTTTGTTTATATAAATAAGCCAATGTTAATTAAGAGTGTGATTTAAGTTATTGAAACCCTCGTGACTTTCTTCTTATACTTAATTAAGTGAAGCATACTGACATGAATTAGACTGAAACTTTTTGGTATCATCATTGAAGCTCAAGGACTGAATTATAGTTTTGGTTAATCAATGACTTGATGCTGTGCTGTTACAGCATGTTTACAATCGCGTTGTGTCAGACAGCTATTATAATATTGTGATTTATTGTGATCATCAACGTGCCAACGTATATAATATAAAAGAATTGTTTGATGATAGTAAATGAATTTATTTGAGCAATATATGCTTAACCTTCAAATATCAAACATGGTCAATAAATTTGTTCAATAATAGAACTGCCAGGGAGATATAGCTCATATATAGCCTCATACGTTTTGAAGTACTTAGCGTGTTTGATTTCATGGCTTCGATTCTCTTTTCTCTTTCTTTTTACTCTTTTTGTGGTCACCTAGCAAGTTAATTACCCAAACAAGAATTCATAGAAAACTTTTTTTTTCTAAAGAATTCATAGAAATCTTATTAAAACCAAATGTTATTTACAAAATTGATGTAACTTGTATTTGTAACAAAAATGAATATATGTTAACAATGTTTAGAAAAATAGAATCATACATAAAGTAATTAATCGAGGTGCGTTGAAACATTGTTTGCGAATTACTTTTAAAAAATGGTGTTTATGCATTGAATTTATATATTTTGGAGAAAATCTTTTTTTTGTAAATTTTAGAAAGATTTTAAATATAAAAAAAAACTATTTAAAATAACTTTTTCAAAGATAGAAAATGTATAACCAGATGTGTCAACTTCAAATCTTAAATACACATTTGCGTTAAAACTCAAAGGGAGAGTTTACCACCGGTAATGATCACACAAAGCTCAAATAGGATTGCCTCGTATGGAGAATCTATATAAATAATAATAATAATAATTGCAGTCCCTCAAAAGTTGTTAAGAACTTTAGATTGTGTTGTGGGAACCTAGTACTTCTCTAAAGAGACGCAGGTTTTGATTCTAGCAATTTTTATTTTTTTTTCGATTCCTTTTCCCTGGTTAAATAAACGATCCTTCAGAGGAGTCTCATCCCACAATTACACACACTCAATGGTGTTTTAAATTTAATTTTTTTTCCATAAGAATTAATGATAGATACCAGAGTATTTAATTACAACAACTTACTATTCAACTAATTGGGTTAGAGTATTTTAATAAATTTAATTTAATAACATATATACTAATATTATCATTGTAAAATCTAACAAAAGAAATGTTATCATTGTATTGGATGATGGAAAGGAATCAATTACTAGGATCTTCTGGATTACAGGAGGGAGCGTCCTTTTAATATTTAACTGGAATTGGATGATGGAACTGAGCACGCCAGACTTTGGCTGGTCCATAGACCATGCATAGTTGCTTTCAGAATTTTCCATTACTACAACAAGCCATGCAAGATTCTGGTTCTCTAATATTCACTGAAAATTTCTTCCCGTACTTCATTAGTGATTAATGATTAAGGGTTTGTTTGGATTTAAGTTTTTCTAGAATTACTTTTAGAAAAAGAAAATAAGAAGAGAATGAAATGAGTTTCTTCATGAGTTAAAATGAGTTTTTTATTAACTTATTTATAAATATCTATTTCATCTTTTACAGAAATTATATTAGTGAACTTTTAAAAATTAGTTAATGAAAAATTTATTTTTACTTATAAAAAAGTTTATTTCAATTTTTTTATTTTCTTTTTTAAAAAATGTTTCTAAACTTATACAAACAAACTAAGTAACAAATTGAAAAACTTCATTCTCGAAGTAGCACTCAGACTACTTTAATAGAGCGTACGTACTACGTATATTAGTGACTTCATAACATGAAATACTTCACGGTCAAACCTTGACAAGGAACCTTGCTAGTGTGGTTTAACTGGAGTTAGGAAAAATATTTTCCACTCAAGAAGAGTATAGTTTCAACAAATCAATAATTATATAGTTTCATTTAAACTTTTGTATATAAATAGCTAACAAAACTTGGTATGTTTGGAAATAGCTAGATGTATTAAATGTATTGATCGACCATATTTATTGGCTGAATGAAAGATACATTTGATATACATTAAAAAATCTTTGTGTTTTTAAAAAAAGGATACAATGTGTTGTTACTTGTTAGACTTAGGTGATTTGATTTGATCTAATTTTCTCTTACATATTTAACGTGTATCTTTTTATATCTTTAACAAAAAAAAAAGTTTTTTTACAATAAAAAACGTTAGGATGACTACTTTTTTTAATATTATTCTAAGGAATATAACGTGTGAAGTCTTCCTATCAAATGTGAGTTCTGTTTATTGGAGAAAGAAAAACAATTATAAATCTTGAATGAAGGGTTTCATTTCAACTTTCAATTCCACGTGCATTTTTTTTTTCTGCTCTCTCCACATCTTTACATGGTCCTCTACGCTCCTGGTTTTTTTTCCTTCACTCATCGTTTTGATTCGTTATTATCACACAAGATTCAAGAGATTTATTATGAGTTTCGTACGTCATGCCCGCTAATCAAGATACAATTGACAGGTGGAAAACAATATTTTTTATTAATAATAATAAATATAGATATCATACGATCATATACTAATACTTTTAGACTATTTATACTATAAGTATAATTAAGTTGACAATATATATTGAGTATGTGTATATGATCTAGATTTTATTTTACATAATATAGTTTTAGAGGGATAAATAATTTTAATTATGATTAAGCCCTAATCAAGGATTAATCACTTAATCGATCAAAAGAATCAAAATTTGTGGAGGATACAAGATAAAAAAAAAAATTAAATGTAACTGTTTCAATATCAAAAATTAGTATATAGTCGATCCAAAATTTTGAAAGTTATAAAGATATCTTAAATAACATTGAGAAGACTAAAATCCTAATTAGGATACTTAACAAATAAAAAAATTATTTTTAGAGTACTTTTACTTTCTTTTTTTTATTTATCAATTTTGCATCTCATTAAATAATTTATCAAATTTTTTGCTTTTTTCTCTCATTGTCTAAAATTTCTCATCTTTTATTTGCATGTACCAAAAACAAACTCCATGAGTGTATGAATATCATTTTTCTTTTTAATCAATATTATAAGAATATTACTTAAAAATTTAAAATAAAAATATTTTATCAAAAACAAAAACTTATATCATCTATAATTTTTTTTTATATTCTCCTATAATTCATACAATAAATATTTTATCTTTTAATTTATTAACTAATATCCTAATAATGTTGATTTTTATTTTGAAATTACAAAATATTTGTAACCACCTGATAGTGGTCAATAATAATTTAGAAAACTAACCACTACCCACATCTCCTACTTTTTTGCAATGTTAATGTTTCTTCTTTTAGCATATCGTAACCGATCCTTTGATGACAAGGGGTCTATAAATAAGTATGCGCTTTCTTGGGTTCCTGAACTCATTTTATATAAATCAGCATATACACCATCTAGTGATTTAGAATTAGAATTTAGAAGATTCAAGAGAGATATTTAGTGCAATCCAAAAATTCAAAATCTAATTACTTATATTATGTATGTATAAACATGATTAAATTATTTAATTTTTCTTACAAATAACACTAATTAAGTGAACTCTTCCTTTGTAACTCCATGTTTGCCTGATGTCACGGATACGCCGAGTAAACTTGTTTGACCAAGTTTGAACGTTTTGACGCGTAATTGATTTTCTAGTCTATACGCAATCCTTCCATAGAACAGTTTGACATAGATTTTACCCCCATCGTGTTGAACAGTTAATATTGAAAACAAGTGTCAAGTGCAATGGAAACATGTGCCATGAGGGAATATATATATGTTTTATATTCAAGGAGAGTTATTTTTAACATATTTTTATTAGTTAAAGTTTATTAAAATTATAAGTCAAATTTATTAAAGAAAGTGAAAATTATATGATTTGCAATAAATTTCAATTGATAAAACGAGTGTATTAAAATAATATATATTATCAAATTGTGATACACTAAGATAAATAGAAGGAGACTTATACATAATGTCACCAATCAAATTATAAGTAAAATTATTTTTTCATCATATATTATTGGCTAATAACATTAATTACAGTTCTTGTAAGAAAACTAACTAATTCAAGGTCCTTGGAAAACTTGTAAGAACAAATATTAAATAAGTGAATTTCTCGTAAAAATAAATAGTTTGTTATTTTACGAAAACTAATGATTTCTTACACTTAATTAATCCTTATTGATAAAATTTTAACAAAATTTTATTAAGGGATATTTTCTTCTTCTTTATTTAAAGCAAGTATTTATTATCATGAATATCAGTATTTTTGGATATAAGGTTAGAAATATTTTTGAAAATTTTTTTACTAAAAAAACTTTATATTTTTAGTAAAAACTCTCGAGAATATCTGTAGCTTATATCTAAATAGATCGTATAAGGAGTACTACAACCTATATAAAAAAACAATATTTATATTAATTACAAGAAATCTTAATATATTATGCCTGGCAAAAACATTTTGATGAAATAACAACATTTTGTATTTGTGAGTATTTTTATTTATTTGTAAACTTTTCACGCAATGAGCAAGAAGTATATAAATGGGTGTGTTTGGATTATAATTTATGAATTATGTGGTTGGTCTTAATAGAAAAAGATTTTATTTAACCTGTATTCCTAGAGTGATTTGATATATAGAATGTGTTAATTTAATAGATGTATATTTTTAGAATAAAAGATTTTAGTTATGGTAACTTCAGTGACGGATCCAAGGAAGGACATGGTGTCTTACTCCTCTTTCCTTTATGTATATATAAAAGAAAAAAGGAAAATTAAAATTAAAAAACACTAATAAAGAAAATATATTTTTGAGTTAACATATGTTTAATTTTCTTCTAGTTTTATACATAAAAGTAATAATAAATATATTTTAAAAACCTACTATGCATTAAATAAATATTTATTAAAAGTTATATATTTAAATAATTATATAAATAGATTCCGATTTCTTCTTTAATACACTTTTATGTTCATCCCTAGATAATTTATGATTACATGACTGACTAAAAAATCTTTATAATACTATTGGTGTATACGTGCCTTTCTCTTATACAACTCAAGAAAAGTTATCTTTTTGAGAAATAAATTATATATTAATAGTATAAAATAATTTTATATTATTATTTAATATAAATTATCATGTAGGATAATTAAGTCTGCTAATTTTTATAATTATTATCTTAAAAATTATACAAATAATAATTTTTTATTAGTTAATAATATAAAAATGTTTACACTAACAATACATAGTTATCAAATTATATTTTTATTCTCCAAAGTGTCCTTAAACGTACAATACTTATAGGGTATGTTTGGATTATAGTGGATTGAAATACAGGAACAGCCGCACAATAAGAGATAGGATTTCTTATTCTTTCTAGAAAATTGATGGTAAGTATCACAGTTGTATTTTGTTTCATCTCAAGAAATTGAAAGGAAAAAAAAAAAAAACTCTAATAGTTTATGCGGCTTTAACAAAAGCGTAAAACATGTTTGTCTTAAACTGTATTATTTTTTTATTTTTATAGGCTCATGATATGAATATACCACATGTTTTTAGAAAGTGATTAGCACATTATTAAATATGTTTATATTTGAGACAAGACATGGATTGTTCATGTTCTTCATAATCATATAATCGTTCGTGCTCTTCGCACGTAGATTATGAAGATGATATGCCTCTTTTGTTAATTGGGAAAGGATAATGATGATTAATTGCCCGCTATACTCCCTCACTCTTTCCCTATTGAAGCATGTGAGACTTGTGCAATATTTTTTTAATAATTAACACAGCTTCTCGAAGGATAGAGCAAACTTTAACCTAGACTGTTGAAAACGAAATGCAAGTGTTATTTAAATTTGGAGCTTCTCCTGACATGATTAGATTCTTTCGTAAATAATAAGTACTTATGTCAAATGCATATTATCTAAAAAATTATATACATTATTTTAATATTATTCTTTATTTGCAAAATGTACTCGATCTCTTTCTGGCTTGTTAAAACGACTCTATAACAGAACAATTTGTTAAATAAAAACAGTATTATTATCCAATTATTTTTTTAATTGTTGTCCAATTATCAGTAAAACATCAATGAAAAATAATAATATAAACGTGTCACATTTCTTCCGGTGCTCTCTTTTTTAAGTTCATTTAGATGGAATTATTAATTGTAGCCTTGTCTGTTGGAGTGTTGGTTAGTCCATTAATTTGGAAGAATATATAATTCCTTTTAATTAAGCCAGAATTCTGGAAGTTTATTCTTTTGTTGAAATATGTTATTAACCTGACCCACAAAAGTTGTAGACCTGAGTAGATATCAGTCTAATTCTTTTTATAGAAAAATATGTATAATCAATATATATATATATATATATATATATATATGCTCGAAACAAGCATATTGATCAACCAATATATAGGAATCCCTATAAGAATGTAGAATAAAAAGTATTTAAATTATAAAAGCATACATACTCAATTTAAAATACTTTATAATTTGAATGTAAAAGATGTATTTATGTAAAAAATAAAGGTTAATTAAACTACATATTTGATCCTTTACTTTTGTAAAACCGCGATTTTGATTTTTTTTCTAATTTAAACATTTGATTACCTTAATTTGTAACAATCACAATTATGATGTAGCCATTAAGTAAGATTTGTTGATCGTGAAGGCGTATTGAATTCTTAAATCCTTTTAAAATGGGTCCAAGTCAGAAGTAGGACTAATATACCGTAAAACTGAATTTGAAAATTGAGAAGAAAATTATTTAAAATGATCAGTTAATTTTTTTAATAAAATTAATAAATATTTCACATAAATAATAATAATACGGAGAGAAAAAAAATGTAACAATTCAAATCTGAAAACCCTTTAAAAAATACACGAAGCTTCCATGATTACTTACTCCATAAAATAACATTATATTACTTATCAAAATTAAAAATGTATTAGATTTATATTCGTTTACCAAACAAGAAGCGTGCTGGAGTTCTCATTTTAACAAGTACACATCATCCACCAACCCTGCCCTTAACCTACGCCATCTCCCATTGGTCTTTCTCCTTTCCTAAGTCACAGCCAGTGATTCTATCACCTCCAAACACTCCCAGTATATATACCCCCACTTCCTCATTTCTCTCACTCACTGGCTCACAAGAACTTCTCTTTCTCTCTCTAAAGAATATTAAACTCAAAACTCATCCTTTTTTATTTTATCTCTCTTAAAACACAAAGCGCGTAAGTCTCACGCGCCGACGATGGGTTTCCCCGTAGGGTACCCGGAGCTGCGGGTTCCGAAAATGTTCCTCCACGCGCTCTCCCTCCTCGCGTGGCTCCGCTCCCTCGTCTTCGCCCTCTTCCGCCTCCTCCGCATCTCCGACCTCCTCGACACCGATTCCACCACCTCCGACCTCCCTCCGATGCCTCCGCCGCGA
Source organism: Glycine tomentella (assembly GCA_007407185.1). NCBI lineage: Eukaryota > Viridiplantae > Streptophyta > Magnoliopsida > Fabales > Fabaceae > Glycine > Glycine tomentella. Next base: position 1,412,960 of record PYAF01001061.1, read on the forward strand.
GCGCCGACTCTCTCCGCCATTCTCATCCGCGAGTTCCTCCCCGTCGCGGTGTTCCGCAACCTCGCCGCGGCCGACGGAGATTCCCCGCCGTCGGGCTGCGCCGTGTGCCTGAGCGAATTCTCCTCGGAAGAAGAAATCCGGTGCATGGCGAACTGCAAGCACATTTTCCACCGGTCGTGCGTGGACCGTTGGATCGATCACGATCAGAAGACGTGTCCGCTCTGCAGAACTCCGTTCGTGCCGCATCACAAGCTCCAAGAATACAACCAGCGACTGTGGGCAGCTTCTGGAGTTTCGCAGTTTTACTACCAAGACGATTACACGCCTTCTCTCTGATTTTCTTTTTCTTTTTCTTTTTCCACTTATATATTTATAATTATATAGTACTATATCTTTTTATATATTATGGTGGGAGCCTTGACAGCTAGTGTAGCGAAATGTATATAGCTGATTCAAACAAAAATATTGTATCAATAAAAAAAATGAGAATTTTTTGGATTGGTATATACATTTTTCCAACTTTTACTTCTATCATTCTGTATATTACATACAAATTTTCATTATGTTTGTCGGTTTCATAAAATGAAAATGTGTCAGTTTTTTATCAATATGAATGTGATAATTTTTTTTTACATCAATTATGTATTTAATTAATATAAAATGTAATATTTTTTATATCCATTATTTATATAATTGATATAAAAAAATTAATATACATAAATTCATATGTCTATATCTTATTTTGAAATAAATAAAAGATACATTTTTATTTTATGATAACGAAAAATATGTTAAAATTTTTATACTAACAAATTTTAAATATTTTTATATTTATGAGAATGAGAAAAATATATTTTTGTTATTTAGCAACAAGGTGGATTTGGATTAAGTGTTTTTAATTTGTATTGTTAAGATGTGTGATGGCAATATTCTTGTTATGGTGTTAGTGATGTTGGGTTTTCCTAAACCGGGGCATAGAAATTTGAGTTTTTCTTTTTTACTAGTAATATTTATAGTGTGAAATAGTAGTAGTATTTTAAGGATGCTTGTTAACTTGAAAAATTAATGTATGTTTGTTAATTGTTGACTTAATTGTCTTGTCTATTATGATTGCCGTGTCATTGTTAATGAACATGGAACAGGCATGTCTCGGGGGACAGATCTAGTGATCATTCATTGTAATTGAAGATAACTAGATACTGTTTCCTTTTAACAGTGAATTTTAATTTTAAAGGATTGCTTAAAACATTCAGGACAAAGAATTTTAAACAAATCATTTAAAATGACTTATATTAATAATAGAATTTAATCTCTGCTAGTATACAAATAATTAATTATAAATATTTTTATATCATTTCCAATGTAATTATTTTTAAAATATTATTTATTAGAAATTTAGAATATTAATTTTTGCTCACAGAGAAAATCAAATCTGTAATTTTTTTAATCATTAAACTCATAATATCTCTTTCCATTTTGAATATAATTATTATAAAAGTTAATAAATTTATAAATTTATAATATATAATGAGATGATAATAAAATCTTTTTTTACACTATTAGTGTATTTAAATTAAATATTTAATTTTTTAAACTCTTTTAGAAAAAAATATTGATCCGCATCTTTTTTAAGATACAGTCGAATAGAAAGAAAAGAAAGAAAAACAAGTTTTAAAAATCTAACAAATATAATAAACAATGCATGGCTAAAGAAAATAAAAAATGATATTAAAAAGTCAAAGAGAAAATAGTTATATATTTGTCGAAATATTATTTTATTACTAGTGTTCTTGTTATTAACATTATCCTTTTCCGTTTTAACAACTTCACCATTGTCGTATGCCAATGAGTTACGCTTGTAAATTTATAATAGGAATAACTTTCCCTTTTTTGTCGCGGGACGGTGGTATGTTTGCCCTGCCCGAAACAGAAAATAATGATTGGTCTTCGTAATAATACTGATTCAACTACAAATTCGAGTTTGTTACGGGTTAATGAAATTTTATGGTATGTTTGGTAGGAAAAGGGTTGGTTTGAAAGGATTGAAAGTGAAAGAAAATAAAATTGAAAGGAAAAGAGTGTGTATAATAAAAAATTTTGTTTTATTTAGTTGAAGAGGAAATGGAAAAAAACTGATTTTGAAAAAAAAAATTCTTTTCTTATGCTTTTCTTCAATTTTTTTTTTCATTTTCTTTCATTTTTATGAAATATGGGAAAGAAAATAAAAAGAAAAGGAAATATGAATAACAATAAATATATATATATATATATATATTAAGAGAAAATGAAAAGAAAAATATGAAAAATTGATTTATAGAAAATAGAAATTAATATATATATATTTTTTCTTTTTACTTTCCTTCTCATTCAAATTTTTATTTTTTTTCTTCATTATCTTTCCCTCGTTCCAAACATAGCATTAAATTAAGTTAGATTGGTTAGTTTAAAGACAAATTGAAATTATGATAATTTAGATTAGTGTTTGATGGGCTGCGGCTGCGGGTTAAACTTAAAGCAAATGGTCCGTGGACATTTTTAAATTATAAACATTGCAACTATTAAAAACAAACTAAAATTTATATAAAAAAAATTAATAGAATATTTAAATCATTATAAATTAAAATAAAAACATAGTTGATTATTTGTACTATAAACAATAAATATATAATACTATTAAAATATAAGCTTTTAACGTCGTCATTTTTACATCAATTTTATAAAAATCGATATTAAAAATAATGTAATGACATAATTGTAAATAAGTTGAGTTCGTTAACATTAGTTTTTAAAAAATTGATGTTAACAATTGATAAAACAACATCGGATTTTATAAAAATCGATGTTCGCAATATTTTCACTCCTTCATTTTCAATTTTGCGAATCTAGGGTTTTGTAACTTCAACTCATTGTCTCTCGGCTTCCACATGATTTAGTGGTTCCTCTCTTCTATTGGCCGGCTTTCACCCACTTTTTCGGGGCCATTTCTCGCTCCACCACCTGTTTCGCCACGAAAACTTCTAGATCCAAGTGCTCACTAATTGATTTTATATTTGTAGAAACCTTGTCAATGATTCTCTAAGAAATCACTGGGGACCTCTTGTTGTTTTTGTTCTCCTCAACCGCAACAACATCGGGAAAGAAAGCCCCAGTGTAAGAGCTTTTCTTGCTCTCCCCGAAGCTCAAATTTTCATTGGATTTAGATTCCAATGAATTCGAAAAGTTCAATTCCCTCAGGAAGAAACCCTGGCTCTTAGAATTGGGGACATGAATAGCATCAACGACAACGTTAGGGGTTTCAATTAGGGTATTGGAACCAAGGGTTTCGAACTACATTGTCTTGTTAATCGTCGAATTCAGTGGTGCGACGATGGAGGAGTCTTTGATTTTAGGGTTGAGCCAGATTGAGGAAGGGTCGCTCTTGCCTTGATCGCTGGTGGCAACACAATTCAACGCCCAGGAGCACGTTTCAGAGTTGTTATTGTTGTTGTTGTTGTTGAAGTTGAACAAATCACGCACCTTGTTCATTAGATCGGGATTCTAAAAAATGACCTTCGTGGAGGCGAGCTTGACGATACCGTTTGTGGATGATATACAAACAAGAGTCTGGAGCTCGAACAGCTTCCCTTGGTGAGCCCATTCGCAAGACAATTCAGAAAGTCTTTTGGGCCCAACGACCTAGATTGAGCTTCCATTAAAGGTTAATTATGCTTATCTATTTTATCTTCCCTTATTAATGCACCAGGTTCCTTAGCATCATTTATATGCTGCTTGGCTTCATCTTTACAATTGTAACTTTTATTGCTAAAAAAAAGCTTAATAATCCATGCAAGTCTTCAAATATATACCCAAATATGGGTAAAGATTCTTCCAAAAATGCAACATGAGGTTAACTTTTTTCATTTTGTGTTGTGTACATCTTTGTGAAGCGCCTCAGTTTGACTTAATACTTACCAACCTCTATTCTATGATATTTTCTCTTCTCTTGTATGACACTTTTCAATAGTATATATTTAGGGATTGATTTAATTAGCACAACGATCCAACCATCCCCTTTATCTTCATTGAAATCAAGTATTTAGAACCTTGTTAATCTTGCAAGAACTAGGCAATACATGTCACGAAAACAATTGGGTCCTACCAACTTATCGAATTTAGCCAAACTACATGAGCAACATAATTTATCTTCATGAATCAAGTTATGCACTATTAAATTTAATTTAATTAGGTATAATTATGATTTAATCATTGCACTTTTTGTTGGCCTTATTAATGGCCAGCAGTTATTCATGTGTCTATGTTGAGGAAATATTACACAGCATGATGTGACAAATCAAATATAACAAGTGTTTCCTTTTGAAGGCAGATTCAAAGCCATTGTACCTGTTAAATGAGTTTTTTATGTCAATTGTAATTTGCGTGAAATGATCCCATTAATTGTGCTCAAATTTTTGTATATATTATTTGAGAGTTTTATATAATTTAATTTGACTTCTTGGATAAGTTATTTCAGATCACTAACAACTTTTCATATGCCTTAATTTCCACACATATTCAGTCATTGGGCTTTTGCCTTAATTTCATATGCCTTAGTTTTTCTTGGATATATGATTGTATGACTATTTATATTAATTGTTAGTATATTAATTATTGATATAAAAAAGATCAAATATTGTTAATAAAAGTGTATTAAAATTTTTGTTTAACCTTTTAATTTGTCTTTTAAAGTGTCTTTTCTACATTGGTTTTGGTAGAGTTGATGTTGTTTTTGTTGCTATATCACATTGATTTTTTTAAAACCGATGTAGATTGTGATTTTCAACATTAATTTTGGTAGAATCAATGTTGTTTTTGCATGTTTTGCATTTTTTTGGTATATTTCTTACTATACGACATCGATTTTAATAAATTAAAAACCGATGTTGCATAGTGGATTCAACATCAATTTTGATAATCGATTTTAAAATTGATATTTTTAACTACAATAATTTCAACATCGGTTCATAACTGGTGTTGAAAGTCCATAATAACCGATGTTAATTAAAAGCTTATTTGCTAGTAGTAAATAAAAATATAATAGATTGTATTAATTATAAGTACTCGTTGAAATTAAAAAATAAAACTAATATGTAACAAATATTAACTCTAAAATGTACATGAACAAAACATGTAATATTGAGTTTATCATTCATAATTTTATCAATTTAGATTAAATAATAAAAAATAAATCAACCAGCAAACTGGCCAACCTATCACAACTAAAGTTATTTCAAGCTAATAAAATTTGGATCATATTAGAAAAAATAAGTTTGGATCTTAATTTTTAGAGAAATAACACTTGTATAATAAATCTTACAACAAAGAGACAGAAAATGAGGAAAATGAAAAGAGAGAAAATTTTAAAATGTAATAAAAGATATGTTAGAGAGAAATAAATACATAAAATAATATTCTATAAAATGTTGTAAGAATTATTATACATCAATACATGTATCATATTTTTAAATTTTAAACTCTAACTTCATCTATATATCAGATTAAATCAGGTTAGTAAATAAGTCAAATTTATTTTGATATCCCTATTCATAACTACCTAATATATTAGTAAAATTGAAAATTTTCTTATTTATTTATTTTTTATTTAAATTTATTTAATTGTATATTGAGTTATGCTTCAACTTTATCTTAAAACTCAATTTAAAATAGAAGAAAAAGAAAGATTACTTTTACAAATTCACTCTGTAAAATAAAGTTCATTCAAATTTAATTACCATACACTTGTTTATGTTTTGAACATCTTCGAAACTTAATATTATTTTAAAAATAGATTGACAAGATTAATTAATAGAGAATTTTTATATTTTCATCACTTTAATTAAAAATATATAGCATACGATAGATTTGTATTTTGTACTCTACACGCGTGAACCTAACAAGTCTAAGAAGGAAAGTAACGAATTGAAGAAATTCAAGGCAATCGAAGTTTGGACAACCATTATCTTTAATAATTGAGATGGTGGAAAAGACCCAGAAGAAAGAAAGTTCTCATACAGTATCAAAGTCTATCATTAATGAATAATGAATGGGTATGATGAATTGATGATAGTACATAATAACTAGATATGACCAAGAGAAGAAAAAATAGTACTAGTTGTGGTTACAGTAATATAGGTCTTTTTCTTTTCTTTTTTTTTTTTTTAAGAAAGACATATGTGGTTACTGTAATACTTACTAGAAGGTAGGTAACATGTGTGCGTCATTAACTTCAACAATGGTGACTCTATGCCTGCACCGTGCAGGCTTTGGCCTGTCGGTCAACTAGGTAGATGTGTTCCCACCTGTCAATTCATACTGGTATTTAAAATTTGAAATCCTTTTGCTTTCACATATGCCCTACTCAACAAGCAATAGTTTAGCTATTAATTAGACTAATATTAATGAGCATTTTCTGCATATAACATTGTAACTTTATTTAAAGTTGACTTGTGAAAATTGAGGGCAACTATTATGGATTATCAAAAGTCGCCCAACTAAGTAACCTACTTTTAAAAAAAAATGCATTACCATTTTTTATTTTATTTTCATTATTCTTACTTTAAAACAATGACACTTTAGCTATTAAACTAACATTAATGAGTATTTTCAGGATATAAGCAAACATTAAAACTTTATTTAATTTAAAGTTGACTTGTGAATGTGGAGGGCAACTTGTTATGGACTTATGGTTAATGAAATTTGCCCAACTAAGTAAAACATTTCAAAAGGTTGCATTACTTCTTATTTTCATTATTCTCACTTTAAGAATACAAAGCAATTATACAATGTAATGCAACTTGTTTCCCTTTACTCATAGTTATCCGTCAAGACCATTAAACTAAGGTAGCCAGGTAGGCTAGAGGTGACTGCAATTATATAAGGTGGCTTTCCAACACCATACAACAACTTCATTGCAACCAAAAATACACAAAAGATGTAGCATGTCGTAGAAAAATTCAAAAAAATATGTACAAAACTAAGCCTAAACTACCAGGAAATGCATGCAAGCTGGTAATGAGTTTTTGTGCCAGAGAGTTTTTCGTAATACTATGCATGTGGCATTAAGTAGTGCCCCAGAATGTCCAATTGAATGAATAAATAAACAAATGCAATCAAAATGATCTCTAAGGTTTGGAGGTTGATATAACAACTCGTGAACTTAATATTATTCGTCGACATGTATCATATTTTTTCTTACCAATCTCTTCTATGAGACTATGACAACAATAAAGTAAGAATTTAAAGTAGTAGTATTGCTCAAAGGAAAAAAGTCAAATATGTTTTTCAGTATTAATAGTGCTTGATTTTGTGGTACATTGAAAAATTTTTATTGCACTAATATAGCCTGCGTTGCTATTATGACATTTGGGCTCTAACAAGACCATTGGGTCACTTGCAAGCATATCAAAGCTCAAGCAAGTCCTAGGCATTTGCTATATCCATTCCCCTTTTTGGCTAAGTACAGTTCCCTTCTCCTTTTTCAAAAGTCAAATTACGTAAATAACCTTTTTCTTGCAAAACTTTACGTGAGACACTCTCCCTCTATTTTATCCCATTTTGGAAACTACTTTCTAGAATACATTTGTTATATTCTAGAAACTACTTTCTGAAATATTTTTTGAGATTTTGTATTCCAAAAAATACTTTCCAGGATGCATCTAGCTTCATCATTCTAGAATCAAAAAATTGAAAAGGAAAGAAACAAAGTTTCAAACATATACCTGATTTCTCACAGTTTCAATCGTCATGTATTTTTCTGATGATGAAAGTATCAATATAATGAAATGATGTTTAGGTAAAATTTAATACCTTGATCAACAAAAGAGGGAAGGAGGGAAAATTGATGAGAAAGGATGAAAAGAGTTTAGAGATTGTTGGTTGTGATTTCAAATTGAAACCCAATGTGCTAGGGTTTAAGAGGGCTTGCAGCACACACAAAACAGCTTTGCAGAGAGGGGGAGTGTCTCTGACATGAGGTTTTGAAAGAAAAAGGCCATTTACGTCATTTGGCTTTTGAAAAAGGGAAAGGGAGTGTAATTAGCAAAAGAGGGAGTGGATATAACAAATGTCCAAATCATATTGCAATTTGAGCTTCTACTGTTTACTGTTTCCTCAACCCAATCCAGTTTGTTAATCTTACTCCCTTAAGTTCCTTGGATCAGACTCCATAATAAAGTAGAACACAACCTCGTTTGACTTCCAAAATCCAAATAAACACCACATGCGAACTTTATTGTCGGAAATGCCATTGTTGACCTTGAAAATTCCATGTTCTAACAATGAGTATTCAAGGATGAAGGATATTGTGAAGCCTAATATTGGTAACTAAAATTAAAATTCCCTCTTCTTCACATATTTAACTTCTCTTCCAAGTTTGAGCTCACTAGGCACTAGTACCAACCCATCACAAATTTTCTAACCTTTGCTTGAATCCTAAGTAACTCTCTCACTGATCTTAAACAGTATCAACAAAAAACAAATAAAAAGTGAAGGAAAACTCCCTCTCTCTCTTTCTTTCTCTCAAAAAGAGAATCTTCAAAATGTCAATCACAACAGGAATATGTCAAGTAGTTGCTGTTTCATTGCTTTTGGGATTACTGAGTGTGTATTCCTTGGAATGTGATGATGATCGCTGCAAAACTGGGTTGTGCAACAGCACTGGTGCCTGCATTTGCAACCTCCCTGATCCTTCCACCATCTTGAATGGTGATAGAACTTTCTTCGGGTAAAAAACACTTCAAATCTCAAAGCTTGAGTTCAACCACTTTTTCTTCCAATCATTCTTACTTCGTTTAATTAATTTCTTGAAGCGAGAAATGTCATTTCTCATTATTTTTAGCATTAATAAAATAAAGGGGTGGGAAGGAAAATTTTGTGTCATCAATTAGGCCTATCAAAGTAAAAGGGTCTTACTTTTTAAAAAATTAAATGAAAAAAATTCCAATATTGCTTCCGATGATCATATTTAACTCAGTTTTAAATTACGGTTGATATCGTAGTTTCGTCATGATCCTTGATATCGTAGGAAATTATGAACAAATATGACCAATTGTGGTCGTGTTGTGGTCATCGTAATCCCCAAAGAAATTGAGGCGTAGACTATTTTTTAAGACCTTGTTTGATATCATATCCTGAATCCTATTAGTATTAGTCTTTTTGATTCAGCATTGCTTTTGTCAACTTTCTGAATGAGATTATTTATTGGGGGCTTGAGGCTATAGGGGGAAGTTTTGTGATGAAGAAATAACCATGTGTGATGGGACAAACTCCTTCTGGTGTGAACATGGGGCAACTTGTGAGGAGATTGTTCAAGGAGAGAAGTACTCTTGCAAATGTCCCCTTGGATTTGCTGGGGAGCATTGTGAGCATTCTGGAGCACCCTGTGGTCAGACTTTTTGTTTCCATAATGCTGAATGCTTGGCTGAAGCAGGTGATGTTTGCCAGTGCCCTTCTGAATGGAAAGGCAGTGCTGATTGCTCTCTTCCAACCACACCAACAGGTTTTACTCTCCCTTCTTCCTTTCACAAATCACAACCCAGTTTTGATTCTGTTGAAGTGATGAGAGTTATATGATAAAATATACTTGTTTTGGTTGTTTTAAAACATGCATGTTTAACCACTTGAAATATCTTGAACAATGACTTTAAACTCTTTCCAACTTACAAGCTAGAAGTTTTGAGCTTGCATAAACATTCCTCTAATTTATTTTATTTATATAATCATCCAAACATGCAAGAGTTTTTTAATTATGCTTATGGCATTGAATAAAAATACCCTCAGCTCTGAAGAATCTCAAATGCATTATACAGTTAATAGTTACTAATGTGTTAGAGAACTTAATATATTAAGCCTTACCCTATAGATTTTATACCACAGATTTTTACTCAAATTCAACTGACAGAAAATCATCTAAAGTCAGCAGCAGCAGTGACTCCAATGTGAGTATGATACAAATTCTCCTTAGATCTAGTTGTTCTTATTATTCCATCCTACAATTTGATAACCATGTGCTATTGCCAATTGCAGAAGGCACTGGTTGTCTTTGCAGTTTCTTCAGTGGGGGGAGCTGCTGCTGGTGCCATTTATGGCAATAAACTATTCAACAAGAAAAAAAGAGAGGCAAGGTTCCAGCAATTATCTGAAATGCAAACTCAAGGGATATTGGATGATGATGATGATGATGAAAACCAGAATATGGTACCCCAAAGGGTCCATGGCGATATTTCACACAATTAGTGGGCACTTCCTTTTCCAGCATAAGATCATTTTAGCACTCTTGGCTCAAGTAGTTTTATTTTTTAGTCAGTTTTCATAATTGGCAGTAGCGTTTTATTTTGTAAGCTTGAGTAGTACTAATATTTATATGATTGTGCTTAATAAAAAGATGGCATGCAAGCACATTTTTCTAGTTTTAGCTACCAAGGATCTTAAACCAGAAAAATGCATGGGCTTATGTTTGTTTTGTCCAAAATATTTTCCATTTTTCTTTCTTTAGCAATTTGCTTAGGACATCTTAGGGGAAATTTGGTTTAAAAAGTTGCAATATGGAGAAAAATAAAAGGCCAAAATTGGACAATGAAAATGCTAAAAACACCTAAAGTCCAGAGAAGAGGGCTGAAATGAAAAAGAAAAAAAGTTGTTACTTTGGAATTTTCTTACTTGACCCCAGTAAGGGTTAGAAGAGGTACATACAAGTACTAGAATGACGTCCTTAAGGCTTTGTTTGGGAGTTAGAAGGGGAGGGAAAAGAAAGAGATTTAAGGGAAAGGGAGGGGAAGAAAAAGGAAGAAAATAAAGGAAGTTCCTTTCTCCTTAATTGGGAGTTAAAAATATATTAAGAGAGGAAAATAGAGAGTTAATAATAAAATTTTTACAATTTTTTCCTTATTTAAAAAATTAATACATTATATATTTTACACTGATTAGGATAGAATAGTAATTTTATTAACACTGACTAGTATAATAATAATTTTAATTACTTTTCCTTCTAAAAACCCCCAAATAGGGGGAACAACAATTTTAAGGCTTTGGAGGATTTCAGAGGAGTTTTGAAAATCCTCAAATCCTTTCCCTCAAAAATTAAAACTCGCAAACAAGAAGATGTCTCTACATAAACCTTTCCCTTCCCTCCCTTCCCCTCCAAAATCTCTCTCCCAAACAAAGCCTAAGGATTAGGGGAGATCCTACTTAGAGTGGTGCTCTAGGTACCTTTTTCAATTTTCATAAATAAATATCTCAACTAATTCTTCTTTAAGTCATCCAAAATTTTCCTCAATAGGCATCCTTTCCTTGAGATAATGGATAGGGGATGACACCTACCCAGGTTTGGGTGGGGGTAATATAATAAATAAATTGATGATAATCATTCGTGTATTCATATATGAAAAATATCCGTTTTTATATTTATATATTGTGCGGGTAGTAGTTTTAATGTTTATTTCCTTATTCTCTCAATATCTAATACTTATACTCAAAGCTATTACCCACATTTTAGTTTAATAAAAACATTATTTCATATTCTAATTATAAAGATAAAACTAAAGGTGGTTGACAAGCAATGCTCTTTGATTAGTGAATTTGAAAAATGACTTTGCCGCCGCGATGCAACAACATTACCATGAAAATGGAAATAATTGACAGTATCCCAAAGGAGCAAGTGTAAGAAATTATTATTTACCTTAAAAAGGTTAGAGAAGGGGTAATAGAAATTGTTATTGTCACTTATCACATTTAATGCATTTGTTGTTGTGTAATTCTAAAAGTATTCTCAAAATCAACTCCCCAATGGATAATTGGAAAATCATAAAATGAATGCCAGTTACATTTTGTTTTAGTTTCTTTCTCTAAAGCTATATTATTCTTCTGCAGAAAAATAAAACAAAAACAAATTACGACAAGAAATGCTATATAACTAGAAAGAAGTAGCATGAATTCCGTTACTAATTCACATAGTTGCACAAAGTGGGAGAAAGAATTTTTAACATTGAAAAAATGTCATGTATAAATAAAGATTCTTTATAAATAAGAATCACATATGCGCACACATATAAATAATAATTAAAATGCACATATTACTTAAAATACGAATACCTATATTATGTTCTCAAGAAAATCACAAGGCATTCAATTAAACTTATTTAATACTTGATTAAATACGGATTGAACACACATAAATAGAGTTTTTTTTATATAATTTTTATAATAAGGATGTACATATTGTCTAAAATAAGGATACTCATATCATAATTTCCCTACAAGAAACCTATTTAATAGAAAATATTTAATATATATATATATATTATATTAAATATTATATTTTTAATAG
>PYAF01001061.1:1425417-1443433 GCA_007407185.1 Glycine tomentella
ACTATTTCCGCTACTATTTATATATATATATATATATAGTAGAATTAAGCATATTTTTATTATTAAAGAAGTCCCTATTTAATATATGCTTAATAATTTTATGATTTAAATATTTTTTTAGTTCTTGAAATTAAATATTTTTTTGATTTTTAGTTTATATAAAGTTATTCTTTTTAGTTGTTACATATTATATTTATTTTTAGTTTTAGTTTTTAAAGTATTTTAGATTGTACGTTAAACAATAAAAAATGTTATTTAAAATATTATAAGGATGAAAATAAAATAAAATAATTTGTAAAGAGTAAAAATAAAAAAATAATTTTATAAGAATAAAAAATATTAAATTATAAGAATTAAAAGATGTTTAAGTATAAATTTATTCTCCCTCTTTTTGTGTTATTTTTATTTTTGTTCACATTCAAAAATAGCATTTGTTCTGAACATTCCAAAGTCCAAACAGAACACACAGATCCGGTAGATTAACCGAGGTCTAACACCTTCGACTCAAGTCAACCCAACAAGACCTTTAACTAAGCAAACAGCATCATAATCACATTCATGGTATCATAGATTTTGTGTCAATTGTGTGATTAATTTATTTAAGTACATAACCCGAGTCATAATTTCCCACTCTCTAGTTGTCTTTTACCACATTCCCCACTGACAAAGATTTCTCATTATTATCTCATTAATTAATCATCCACTATCACCCTTTTGCGTCACTCAATTTCTGGCGTCTCCATGATCTGAGAGTGAGAATTGCCTCAAAATCACTCCAACATGGGTTTCATTTTGAATCTGTGGTGTCATCATCCTAATCTGGTTCTCAGTCTTTTGGTGCTCTTTTTCTGTTCCTTTGGCCTTTTCTCTGCAAATGATGAAGTGGGCACTGGTGAAGGTGAAACCTTTACTGTTTCAAGCTTCAGATACCCTGAGACTAGGCTCAGGCCCTTTGATTTGCGCTACATCAGAGGTGAGTGAGCCTTATTGGCAGTGACCCCTTTGTTCTTAGTGAATATTAGTTGCATTGTTGCTGTTCATGAAGTACTATCTAGTCTGAATTTTAATGGGTTGCAATTGGATTTCAACGTAAAGGTGAATTTTTTTGGAGACTAATTTTCCTCTGATCTTACTTTGTCTGCTGAATTCCTAAGGATTATATTGTTGGTCTGGTTTTCTATATAAGCCTAAGGAATTTTAGGAGACTTGCATCAATGTAACTGTTCTCTTTTTTCTTGTTTTATGTTATGAAGGAGTTGATTTTATTAAATTACCAGTCTTATGATTTTCTGTTAATAATTCTGAGAGAATTTTCAGAGTGCATTTACAGATTATATGGCAGTATTTTATCAGTGTAGCCCGCCTACTGGGCCCTTCGGAAGAAGGTGGTTCTTTCCCTTTAGTATTGCTACTATTGATAACTCTTATTTCATCATATAGATTTTTTTAGTTGACACATCACCCATAGTTTCCCCTTTTTTATGGTACAAAACCCACAAATAATTTCGTTTGTGCAGGCATTAGCAGAATGGGTTTTATACACATCCACTGGGATTTCAAGTGGACTATATCATGCGTGTGATGTAGGCACCTGGTGTGCATTGAACTATAACGTCTTACAGGTTAGAGCTTCACCTCCAGTATTACTCTTTCTGAAAATATAGAGAATTTTTAGAAGTAGAAATGTTATGCCATTGGCATAGGTGCTACAAACTTAAATAGACCAGTGTAATTTGACTATATAATGGAATGAATTATGCTGTGGAAGCATGAGCCTTGGGCATCAATCATATTTAACATGTATACATGCTTGGATGGATAAGAAGCAACAAATATATTTCATAGTATGACCGGTGACCCAAAATACAACGTAATACAAAATGGCTATATTTATGTTTCTGAGAATTTACAATGGCTTTACATATCAATGTTTCAGTTCATGGATTTCTGGCTCTCTTTCATGGCTGTGATTAGAACTTTCCTTTATCTAGCTACCATTGATGAAGTACTTAAGAGAGCAATCCACACAGCTGTTGCTATCCTTACTGCCCTAATGTCTGCAACGAAAGCAACCAGGCACATGAACTAGTAGACTGGCAATTTAGGCACAGCTACCCAATCATTAAAGGTGTTTAAGTATTTTTCATATTTATCTTTGTTGAATTGTGCAGGTCTTCCAATGTTATTCTTGTAATTGTGATTGGTGCTCTTGGTCTGTTTATTGGATGGTTGATAGAAATCTCAACAAAGTATAGGTCCCTTTCCTTTTCAATTGCAATCTCATTTAATTTCTCTCACTGGTAAGTTCTCTGAACTTAGATATAAATTTGTTTCAATAAGATATACAATATTATATTGATTTACAAACAACACAGTAGCAATTAATGGTACAATGATTTTTTTATTTATTTTATTTTTAATTTTTTATGCATTCACTGCCTATTCTTGGTTAGCCATTGTTGTGAACCCACCCTTAGGCCCCTCATTGTTGGGGTTGATCATAGCATGATCTAGCTCTATGTTACCGTATAGAGTATGTTCCCTAATTCACTCTAGTAAGTTGCCCAAGAGTGTCAAGTTAAATGGCTCTAGGATGATTCACTTCTGGAAATGATGCCAAACATGGTAATTTATGGAGAAAACTACTGTTGAGATATTGACAGATATTAGCAGATATTAGAGATACTGATCAGATTTCATTGTTTTCCTTGGTTCTTTGCTAGTTTCCTTAGATAGCTCATTCTAGTCCCTAAACTTTAGGGATTGAGATTGTGTAATTCATGTATATAAATATTATATGTGATAGTAATGTAAATATAACACAATTATTCATTCTCTCAAATATTACATTTATAACTAAATAGGTGATAGTAATGAACTTTAACTGCAGTTTCCAAACTATAAAGCGGTGGCTCTATAATCTTGTCAAGACACTTTTGAGACGGTACCACTGGGCTTTTGCCTTGGCTGGTTTTCTTGCATTGGCCATGGCAGCAATAAGCTGGACACTTGAAACCAGTGAAACCTACTGGTTTTGGCATTGGTATTACAAAATTACTACTATCCTCTTTATTTCTCTCTCGTTTCATCTTCCCTACCTAATACTACTCTCTTTTGAAATGTTTACAGCATTTGGCATATTACAATATACACATCTTCTTTCTTCTTCCTTTGTTCAAAAACAAATAGTGAGGATACTGAGAATCAGCTTCCTACAAATGGAAACTATGAACTGACTCATCAGGATTCACTTCCAAGAACTGGTCAGAATAAAGTAAATGGAATGCCGAGTAATGGTTTATGGACACTTGCATAGTGTATACACTCAATCAACACCCTTCATTTATCCCTATCTCTATTTTCTTATCACATCATATCACTTACTACATTTACACTCTCTTGTATCTCTTTCTCTGGGTGTATGTATATTGGGTTTGAGTGTCCATAAATCATTTTTGTTAAAACTTTTGGTGTTTTGAGGCGAGTTGTGGAGGCAGCTCAAGAATGTGTGGCTACCGCTATTTTTTCGATGCCAAAAACAATGATCAAGCAAAACAGTCTCTTGTAAATCTTGCCTGCATAAGGTTTGTTTCTGCCATTCTTTATAGGATAATTTTGGCATGATGGTGTCTAGGATAAAGAATCACACTACGGATAAATTTTTGTCATAGGATGAAGGAGCTTTGTTCATGTAATTATGATTTAGAAGTTAACTTGCCTTTGAACTGTATCATATTTAGAGATCTTTCTGATAAAAACAACTCAACATGATGGGTCTAATTTACGCCAGCAGTTTCTTTATAACTTGCTCTAATTCGCAATTTTATGAAAATTAAAAAATGGAGAACTTTGCAACACCTATGAAATATAAGGCTGACATAAAAACATTAATAAAATGATATTAACATTTCGATGATATTTTTAGAAGTCTAACAAATGTTCCTTTTGTTTATTATGTATGAATCTTCTGATTCTTTTTATTATCCTTATAATGATTATGTCTAGTTTATTTTATTTTACTTCACATCAATATTTTGATAATGTTATGTGGACCCAAGTTCCGCCATCCATGCAACACACCTTTATAAAATTCAAGTGGTAGCTGAGGAATTATTTGTAAATTGAAATAACTTAAACCAGTACAGAAAGAATCAAGCTCAAAACAAAATTGTATTTAAGAGATTGCTTTTATTTAGTTAAGCTAATTAATGAGGATTTCGTCATCTTCATTTGTTTTAAACTCAGGAGTAATCGAGAAAAAAAAATCTTTATACCGATATATTATAGTCTCCAATCTTTGTAGTTAGAAATAGACCAACCTAACCTAATCCATGGGGAGTTGAGCAACTCATTAACTAATTATTATTTATTAGGTTCTCCCCCACAAAATAAAAGCTACCTATTATGTCAGTATACAAAATATTTTCTTTGAAAAGTAACAAAATCCTTGTTTCCTCGATGAATTAAATTTAGGCATAAGGAACAAAATTATTTTTCATATTTATGCCTGCGTGGATGTTTGCTCTCTCTTCTTCAATTTCTGCTGACCAATACAAAAAAGTGAAAAAGCACAAAGCAACGATGGTCTTCTTGTTTACATTTTGCAACTCCCAAAACCTAAATCAAATTCAAAACAAATTTTGCAAGTATTTGCCGGAATAAATGTATTCACAAATAATTTTTTTTCCTTCGAGTTTTTTAGTATTGATGACTGAAAGTTAAAAGGAAAAATTGTGAATTACATTTATGCTTTTATACAGATGTTGTGTTTAAATTTCTCTTTTTTTTTTCCTTTTTCTTTATTTTCTTGATTAAAATGATAATATGAAATAAATAATTAATTTGACTAATTTTTGTGGAATGAAAAGATTTTTCTTTCCTCAATCCCCCCTTCCCAATTCATATGTCACACTTATGTTATTGTAAAGGAAATTCTACCATTTTAGTAATATATATTATTGTAAGGGGAATTTCGTGAATTAATAGAAATGCACTTGTCATTTTTATGTCTTGCCATCATGGTTATCTTTAATAAACTTTGTCAGAGACTTATCTCACTTGTTGTATTATAATTATCGTTAACCTAAAGGATTTTTGCATAGATTGAATATGATATTTCTCACTAAATAGATCATCACCAGAGTGTATCATTACAAGGTGCCTAATTACTATACCAATCCGTCGGGTTAATGCACTTGTCATTTGTCAATATGTCTGTATTTAAATTTTTGTGTTATGTTAATTTTATTAAATAAATATAGAATACTTAAATGATTTATAAATACGTTAAAAAATTTCAATTCATTAATAACTTTTTTATTAGCATAGTGTCGTGAAATTTAAGTTATTCTGTTTGTTTGAATTCTAATTCACTTGTTGTAGTCTTTATCTTGTTAAGCAGCCCTGACCCAGTGGCTAAGCTAGAAAACTATTTGAGTTGACTTCTGTCGTAATTTCTTTGGCTGAATTAGAAAATTAAAACCAAAGCAGCAAAAAAGACAAACACCTCTACCAGTTTATCTAAAAGTGGGAATCCTACTACAATACGAGAGAATAGGCATAAAAGTCATGATAGGATTGAAATGTTACATAATGAAAAAACTAAAACAAAGATGGGTACCATAAAAACTCGTAACATGTCTAAGTAGTTGAGATTTTTAAGTTAAAAACAATTAAAGTAATTGATAAAAGGAAAAAAAAAAACTTACCAAAAAAGCCTAATTCGACCAGGTCATTTTTATACAAAATGTACATTTTTATAATCGTCTTTCAACACATTTTTTTATTACACTAAATTACCTAGAATATTCTATTCAAACAAACATTAACCTAACATTACCTAATCAAAACTTACTTTTCAATACTCCAGAATATTCTCACAAACATTAACTTAACATTAATACCTGTGTGTTGCATTTAATGAGTTTCGCACATTAATATTCTCACAAACATTAACTTAACATTAATACTGCCATTTTTTCTTTCCAGAAAAATAATAATTTCTTAAAAACTAAAAATAAATTATTTATAACAAATTAATAGAAGCTAAAGAAAAGGCAAAAAATGTAAAATGTAAATATGAATATAGTACGTACCAGTATAAAAGAATTCAACTATTCATAATTTTTTTTAATTTAACTCATGAGTTTATGTGCTTAATGAAACAAATATATTCAATATTTAATTTAAACCTATTTATTTAAATAAAAACTTAACATTAATAATTTGTAAATATCTGTGTATTCTTTAAAGAGTTGTAATTTTATTTATACATTTGCTCAAAGGATTATAACAAAATGTACAATAATTTTATATTCACTGCTTACCCAACTCTAATTTTTAAGATGTATATTTTAGATAAATAACCAGCAACCTTCTTTACAAAATTCTCACTTCTTCTTCATCAAAATTTATTGTTTTATTTCGAAGTCATCTCATTTATTACAAAATTAATATAGTATTTGTATTTTATTTTCCTAATATCATGCTTGATAAATGTTAAATTAATAATTTTAAAAATAATTCTGGGAAGAAAACTAATAAAAAAAATAAATTAATCCATTAATTTAAATTTTGTATCTTTAAAATAAGTAAATTTCAAACTTTGAAATTTATTTATTTAAATAAAATAATATAAATTTAAGCAACCATTTTTTTTATCTCTCTTCATGAATGATAAATCAAACATAAAAGTTCAGTAGTCAAATTTTGTTACTAGTAGTCTCGTACGAAAATACCACTGTTGTACTGTGTTATGTCGACGAGAATAAAACAAACAAAAAATATTCAAAGATACAGAGAACCATAACCAAAGCCATAACCACCTTCCTGAAATTCAATTCCTCAATACTTTCTCACTCTTCTCTTCATCTACTCTTTCCAAAAAGGTAAGCTTTTTTGCTTGCACGCTTCGCTTTTTCTCAGCTTTCATGGAGTGTAACTGGTCATCTACTTGAGTTTTGGCCACCCTTTTGTGCCTTGCAAATAGGGTTTTCATGCTCTGAATTTGGTTGTGATGGTTTTTACTTTCCACCGTTTTCGTGGTTTTTCAAAAGGGTTGTTGTTTTGGGCTGTTCTGGTTTTGTGGGTCAAGGTGTTGTTTCCTCTGTTATGCCGTGTGTCTGATGGTGAATTTTTTGGATTGTTTCTCTGCCCCTCTTCATCTTTCTATAGTATCGATTCTTTGGATTGTTTTTCTGTTTGTAAAGTTTAATTTTTTGATAAAATTTATATGCTAGTTCAAGTAATCTGTAACTGGGATGTTAATGGTTTTGGTTAAAATATAGTCATAATAGACATGAAGATTGATGTTCTGTGTCAAGGTATTTATGCCTATATTCTATTGCAACCATTATAATCTAGGACAAAGACTAGATGGAGTTCATTTTCTGCTTTTGGTGTTGTTCTCCGATTTGAATTGGAGTTTCACCCCCAGAAACCTATGCTGACTTTTAATATAAACCTTTATTACACAAAGTATTGAGGTAAAGCTCTAATTCTAATTTGAGAACAATACTGAAAATGTCTAAGGAACTTTATGAGTTTTTTCTTATAATCTATATGCTATATGGCTTTATTATGTACTTAAGAATAATTTCTATGGAAATCTTATGGATTATATAATCATTTCTCAAAATGTAGGGCTTGGCTTCCTATAACCTGTTTTACTTGTGTTTGTTTGTGTAATTTGAAGTATCTATCGATGTAATTGTGGCTTTATGAAATTTAAATTCATTTCTTATGTGGATTAATCTTTAATACTATCTTTTGGCTTGTTACAGCAGAATTGATGTATAAAGTCTGGTGGCCTCTGATGTGATCCCCTTTTGATGTCAAATACCAGAAGAGAATGAAACTATGATTGATTGACATTGTTTTGATTTAACAAAAGAATTAGTGGAAAATGGGAGGTTGCTGTTGTTCTGCCAGAAAACCTCATCTGCAAGGGGCACCGGTGTATTACTATGTTAGTAGTTTTCTATCCTCTCTTACCTGATTTGTAACTTAAGACTGTATGGTAGCTGATAAGAATCTATCTAGTAATCTCACTCCATCATTTTTATTTCCAACATCCTCCCCTATGAATCATTAACATTAGCAATGATTGAGTGACGAACTACTTGCTGAAGGAAAATTCAAACTATTTCATAATCAACTTGCTATTAAAATCCTTAAAATGGTTGCTATAGGGGAACCACTGCATTCATAATATATGATTTCTGCTTTATTTTGTTTACAAAATTACTACTTTCATTTTTTCTTTTGAATTTTGCTGATAGAAAAAAAAATCTTTTGGATTCAATGACCCTGAATATTCACTTAATTAAAAGATCAAACAGTTTCCTGTGTAGTAATTTAGCAACATGGATTTATTGCCATTTTCTGGACTGCAGCACATTTTTCTAGCGTAAATATCAGATTCCTTGCAAAAAGGAGAGCTAGTGAATATTAATGTTATATGAATCAAGTTATGCACCTGACAGAATTCACATTCATGATGCTCAAAGTGAATTTTGGAAAGCTGCTACATGGATTGAATGTAGGGGAAGATGTATGGGCGGAAGCAAAATAATGGAATATTATTATTGTTCAAATGGAATTATTTCTCTTTTTCCTTCTTAAAAACCAATTCTATTACATTGGTTCTGTGTCCTCAAAGTTTTGGTGGATAAATGCAAAGTAAATCAAATAAAAATCCATAACTGCCTTCATATTCAATTTATATTTTCTATGCTTGGACTTGACTTTATGGATAGTATGCTGAAAAGAATGTGTATATGATTATCAATTCAGAATTTCATTGTCATATTGCAATTTGCAAAGACTTCTTGGGAGCTTGAACAAAATTGTTATGGATACTTTGCAATCTAACTCTACCTAAAAGACCTATTGTTTTTGCTCCTTCTTTCTTTTACTTCAAGGCATGATCCCCTGGGGGATGCCAAATTAGAAGGTGGCTCAGTTGAAGCATGAAATGGATTGTTTTCATTATTCTGTTCTATTTTAAAATTTAAATACTTCCAGAACAGTAATCTGGTGTGGTTATCAATTTGTTCTTTTTAGATTATGGTTTATAATTATTTGTGATGAGCTTATTATTTGAAGCTTAAAAAATCCTGTTTGCAGTGCCCACCAACTTTTGAAGAGCGTGAGTCTTTAACATCTAATGATGGTTCAAATGCTTCAGTCAATGCTGGATTTCTTGTTGGTTTGAACCTGGAAGCATCCATGCCTGATACTTTCCAGGCCCCTCCTGTGCCTCTACCTTATGATATGGTCTTGGGAGGTTCTGCATCAACAGATTCTGAATCTGGAAGAGAAACAGTTAGTAGTTTTGAAACTTCAATTACACGTGAAGATGTTGAAGAATCAGATTGTAAAGCTCAAGCCAATTCTGCTCCTACATCTCCAAAGAAGGCACAACTATCAAAATCAAATGTAACTCAAGTATTAGTGACAGAAGAAGGGGATGTCTGTCCAATTTGTCTTGAAGGTACTGTTGCTTGTGTTATTAAAAGTAAACTTTTCAGAGATTTTCCATGTTTCAGCCATGCAAATCAAGAGGAATCAGTCCTCTCTCTCCCACGTGGATGATGAGAATAATAATTTGATATATATATATATTTTTTTTTTATTTCCAATGCAGAATATGATGTTGAAAATCCTAGAAATTTGACAAAATGTGAACACCATTTTCACTTATCATGCATTCTTGAGTGGATGGAAAGAAGTGACTCATGTCCTATATGTGATCAGGTTTGGCTTTTGCATTAATTCTGTATTACATGAAAAGCCTCATCTTAGATTTGTTTCCAATTTCCATTAAATGCATGTTTGATAATGCTTAAATTTGGAAAAATAATTGCTTATTTTTCATTAGTTATCTCAGGAAACTGGTAAATAAAAATAAGTGATTATTTCTTCAAAATAAGTTGATTCGAACATCACTATATGCCATAATCATGTTAACTGGACCTTAATTCGGGTGCACCAAATATTGGAATTAAAAAGGAAGAGAGGTGAAAAAAGTGTTTTCCTCTACCTTCTTTTCTTGGAAAACTAACTCTAGCAATCCCGGTTAGATGCTGGTTATGGATTATTTTTAACGATAAAATAATATCTGTTTATATAGGAAGTCACTTATGATATTTTGAATATGGAGATGATCAATACTCTTTCTCCTTGTTGACAGTAGTATTCTTGACAAAACTCTTTTTTCTTTGATGTCACAGGAGATGATATTTTGACCAGACAATGAATTAGTTTGATTGTTCTAAAATCAAAGCTTGTAAAATGAATGGAAGATAGATGAAGATCATTTTATGATAATTGGTTGGATGATGGTAGCTACAGATTCATTTTCAATTCGTGGTGCATTGACAAAGTCATCATTTTAGTAGGCCCAACCTTTGGTCACGAGGTTTTGACAGAATGCTACACCATATGATATAGCATATCTCTTCAAATGCAATTCCTTTGGTCAGAATTTGCCCATTATTATTAGTGAAAAAATGCAGCAATTCTCTAGATGCCAACATTCATTTTCAGAGGCATTTTTATTTACTGCTCTCCATTCTCTTGTAAAAAAATTCTCAATATTTATTTGTCATGCCTAATTTACATTTTCATTGTATATATATACACTAGTGGATTCTTGGGGTTCAGTGTTTTTGCAATAAGTAATTATCAAGAATACAATAATAAGATCCTTTTCCTATTAAATTTTCTTCACTCCATTCTTTTCCATTAATACCTCCCAACTCCAATTATGAAGTTAACTAATAAGTACTGTAATCACCTTTTTCTTTTCCTCTTCAATTCTTCCCTTGCTTTTTTTAGTAATCTTTTTAGACTTTTCAAAAGACCAAGGAAAAAAAAAAGATGATTATTGCATTTCCAATTTTTGGTGGCATACCATTTATGATAGAACCAATGCATGAGGTCAATTCCTATAGCAATTAGGATGCGATTTGAAAAGGCAATTAGGCATTCCAACAACATATTGGAAATTCATTAAACAAGTAGCTGTTTCTGTGTGTCAACCGTCCGTGGAAAGAGTCCATATTGTGTATTGCATAATTTATAAAATTGGAAATAATTAGTCTTGCTAAATCTGGTGCTGAAGAATATATGTTCCATTCAGAAATTGATAACAAATTTCACCCAGCAACATATATTGGTGAAGCTTATGCCATGGGACCCACCCATTGGTGATTGCACATACGAGGTCTCTTTCTTTCTCAAAATCACGTGATTGCATACATTTACCACGGCTGTTTGTGATGGTTTAGCTTATATTAATTCTTGTCTTTGAGTAGTTTACTAGCTTGCTCCAAATTTCGCGTTCTCTGGGTGATTTCAAAAAAATTGCTGGCTAAAAAAAGTTAGGAATAATTTGTTTTAAGGATTCACAAGTAGAACACAAATGTGTAATCTGGTCATGCAGTCATTTTAAGCATTACGCCTGTATAAATATAGTATAGCATGTAACTTGAGACTGAGGCATAGTGACAATCATCTTAACCAAATTATTAGTTTAAATGGTAAAAATATACCAATACCAGCATCCAAAGTCATGCACCTAAGAGGCATAATGACAGCATTCCAAAAACGACAGTAAAAAATGACATAAAATTACTTTATAAATCAAGGCTAAGAGAAACACTAAAAGAAAATTCACAATACAGTTTGTATCAGTATAGGGACAGAGCTAAAATTTCACAATAGCTGCACCTAATTCTTGTAATATTGCTATCAATCAAGGATCATAACTTACTTGTCCACATTATGCAGCACTTAAAATTGTGATGCAGCACACTAAAACATTTTTGTCCAAAACACTTTCAGTAAAATGAAAGGTCCTTGAATGTGGTTTGGGGCAGGCAATATGCAGCATGTTGCTGCAAATGACCTAAATGTAGAGTGCATAATGCAACAATTGTGCAGCATTGCAGAACAGTATGCACCACCCTGTGCAAATATAGTGCAAATTATGTAAAAAAATTGATGCAATCAGAAACCAGACAAAAGACCAAAATCTTCAACCACTGGATAATTTAAGTGAATAATTGTCTACATCAACAATACTGTTTCCAAAAAAAAAAAAAAAACAAACATTGACAATAATTCCAAAATGAAACCACCAATGACCCCAAATTGATAAACCAAATTGCTTTCCCAAAAAAGAAAACCATTCACAGTCACCCAAACTTTTATTTTTTTTAATAAGGGTGCAACATGAGAAGCATCAAAATAGAGTCCATGATCCCAACTAGGTTGACACCAGAAGCACTACACATCCTCTGCATGCAATCACCCAAACTAAACCACCATGTTGTTGACAAGAAAAAGGCCATTCCTATACATCACATGCCATCTCTAAAAAAATCTCATTCCTAACTGAATTGGAATTCTTCAAATCTTAGTGCAGTCTCAGATACTTGTGAAGCTTGTGTCGGTGGGGCCGAATTCGAGTTGGAAATAACTGTTACTTCAGGGCGGCACTTGGTTGAGCTATTTCAGCTGCTGCACCAATTTTCCCTCTTTCCGCTGTTGCTGTTGAATCTGTGACTGTACTTGGTACATCACCCTACTTCTTTGATGTCTATTGCATCAATATAGTCATCCAATTAGTAGACTCCATAATACAAAGTCAGAAAAAGTAGTATATTGAGTTACCTTTTTTTTCTAGTTGTTGCATTAGCAACATTTTTTTCCTCTTTAAATTCTGTCAAAACACCAAAAAGCACTTAGTTTTTTGACAATGTACAAAGGCAACATTGTGTCACATTCAAAATTTCACCACACATATCAATCAGATCGTCATCAATTTGCTATTAACGATCTGACAAAATTAGCAAGCAAACTCGCGTCAAAATTTAAATAGCAAGAAAAAATCAAGGAGAAAACCTTCTTGTTCTGCGCGTCAGCACCTTGGAAAAGTTGGCATTTTTGTTCATGGTAAACCTTCTACGAGACCAAAGAAAAAAAAAAAAAGCATAAGTAACAAATACAGATAGAGGAAACAAAATACCAAGATGAAGGCCCTGCTGAACTCCACGTTGTCTAGCTCTCCTATGATTTTCACCCTCCCTTGTCATTGTTCGCAGTGACCTCTTAAAAAATATGGACTTCTCATTCATTGTCAAAGATTCTACAATACCATAGAAAACGAAAAAACAAACAAAAAAATAGGAGAACAAGCAAAGCAAGACAGAGGAAGCAAAATACGAAGATGAAGGAGAAGGAGGCAGCACTGAGCTCCTTCTTGTCGTAGCTCTCCTGGGGATTTTGGCCTCCCAAAACCATGAACTCAATTTTGAATATTTGGCCAAGAAAGTGGTTTTATATTGGTCAAAGTGCAGATTCCATTTAACAAATTCAACCGGTAGCAAGTTTAGAATCTCAGGCATAAATCTAAAACTCAATTATGGACCCAAAAGCGAATGAACAAAATCAAACACCAATGCATGAACAAAAAATTTACACACTTTTATTGAATCCTTAAAATGTATAAAAGTAAGAGTACAAACATCCAAAGCATCAAGGAGTCAAAACAATTAATGAACACATCCTTAACATCTAAAGCAAACAAGAAGACAAATTGAATTAAAAGATGAACCAAAAGTGATAGAATTCTCACAAGGTACACTCTTAGACTCTCAAGTGTTTTAAGTTTGTGTTTACACTTAAGCACTACACGCAAACTAGCACTACCAAATTTTGACAAGCCTCTAATTTCCACCACTTGATACACGTGCAATTAAAGATCAAAAGGACTTTATTAGAGTTTTAATGGGGAAGGTGTAGGTGGGATATAAGAAATGATACTAAGCTATAAAACCAAAGAGAATAGAGGAACAATAAAGAATGAATCAAAATAAGCATGCAAATCTATCTCAAAACAACAATCCAATACAAGTCCACTTTGTCTCTTTTCAACATTTCCTTCCTTTTCAATCCACTTCTCTTGCACTGCCACATCCTTTTACTGCATTTTTTTTTTCTTTTCCTTCTTTGCATTTTTCTATTTTTCTATTGTTTTCTTTTTCTTTTTCTTTTCTTTTCGAAAAATAATGCCACTTTGCCATGTAACTCAACAATAATTGCTACATAACATTTATGCATATATAAAATCAAAGCATCCACTCTTTGTGTCATACCCCCACACTTATTTAAAAATCAATTCCTAAAATGATTCCAAAGCTCCTCTAATCCCTAAGGTTAGGGTGAATCATGATTTTTCAGTTCAAGAGCTTGTAATGGGCTACATAATCAAAGAAAATGTTATGTAGATTCAAGGGGGTAAACAATGGAATTAATGCAAGGTAAGTTAATTTGGCTAGTAGTTTAAAAACAAAGTCTTAATCATATCAATAATGCATGTGAATCAAGAGGCTCCAAAAAGAGTCAAGGAAAAACTTAGAATAACTAGGAAACATGAGTGAAATCACACAAGAAAGGAAGAGAATGGCATGATGCAATCCATCCATCCAGTAAGGCTCAAAATATCACAAAGGGATAATTCTACCACAAATGATCCATGAATTTAATTTTCAACGTCTACTTATTCTAGAAGAGATGGAAGAATGCCTTCATATCAAGTTATGAAACCTTTAAACTAAGATAAGGGAGAGAGATATTGTACACAGCTTTATCCTTACATATGCAAAAAGACTGTTTCCATATTTGAATCCATAACTAACAAGTCACCAAGACACAACTTTACTACTATGTCAAGGCTCACCCTCATGTATAGTTGACGTGACTTCTACATGTATAGTTGACTTGTCCAACTAATGGATATGTTATTACGTTTTAGACGAAGACTAACGACAAATATTTCCCACAAAACTTTTAAATTTTCAGGGGTCCAACTATAAGCAAAAAAATTTCAGGGATCAATTACGATCGAATATATTTTAGAGATCTCCAATATATTTAAGCCAAACATATTTAAGTATTTCTTTATTAACACATTTTAGTTATTAATTGTTAGTTTTTTTTAATATGGAGGATTGAACCTATGATATTTTCTTTCTTTTCTTCTACTTTAACCATCTAACCCACCTTATATCTTCCACCATAGCAACGTGTAGATATTAATAGGGTCCATAACTTAATTAATTACCACCATCATGCTTGCTTTCCACTGCTGCACATGCATGGTGTCACCCGCACGTGGAAGCTCTAGATATATATGATGATACGAAATTCATACTCACATACTCTTTTTTTATTTTTAACCTAAAAATAACATTTGTTAATATTCCAGTTCATTTTCCACTTAACATATAGCACTCAATCACAAGAACAAGCTTTCACCGTTATACACCCACAGACCCGTCACAAGGACACATACTCTTTTTTCCCACCTTTCCTACTACGCAGAATTTTGAATATCTAACTACTAACTAGTATGGTGATTACTTCTTTCACGCATCCATCAATTAATTATAGCCAGTAAATTAAGTCATTACGGAAGTCATTTTTATCGATGAGACGCTTTCAAAGGTATCGAAACTTATAATTAAGGTCCCACCAAAGGCAGCACTTTTGATTTGGAGAGTGTGTATCAATTAATTAATAATAGATAATAATATATTACCAACTGTTGACAATTTTTAAAGAAGGAATACTATATATGCTGGATGATTTAGATTATTGCTACTGCCTTTTGTCATTTACAGGAAGAGTCAGTATTACATATACTTTTTTCTTTTTCTTTTATGGAAGTTGATATTTTGTGGAAAGACGAGGGTGCTCGTGGTTAAATGGGCACACGGTTTTACCAAAAAAACCAATTACGCATTTTGATCAACTTTGTAATTATGTTTTGGTATTTAAAGCTGGAATAGAAAGGTGGAGAGTTGTGTGTGGTGTGCCATCGCATGGTGCATCTGAAGACACAGAAATTTTTGTGTGTTTACTTTAGAGGGTGGTATTTTGATAGACAAAGGCTGATGCAAGAAATACTACTTTACAAGTCTGGGTCTTTGGTTGTAAAAAAATATGTAAAAGCAGAATTATTCTTCCATTTACCATTTTGTAACTCAAAAAACCATACATCTTTAGATCATATTTAAAAATAATCAAATTCATCGTCAGAAGTTAACTAATTAATAATAGTTATTTGAGCTGTTAGACTTATTTGGGTGCAGTGAAAGAATTTCCTATTAATGGGCAAAGGTCTATCCTAAGAAAAAAAATTAAACATGTTTAGCAGATTAGCCTGCTCGCTCACAGTTTAATATAAAAATTTTAATCTTTTAAAATCAAACAAATTTAATTTGCATTTGAATGAACTTGTAAAATTAATGTCTAAAAACAATAATACATAGACATATATATATGCACCCTAACACTGTAAATACGTATTTAATTTGACATCTTTTATTTATTTCTTTCGATCCGTCACATTATATCATTTATCACATTATTATTTTCTCAAAGTGTATACTAACATTGGATGTCTTCAAAACAATATTAAATTTAAAATCGTTATATTGCAATAAGTTAAACGAGCCAACCAGAATGTTAAATATCCCATCTCTATTTAGAAGTGGGGTTATGTATTATGCCGGGCATTAACAGAAGAGTAGCACAGCTTACGGTCTTAGCATAACAAGAAAATATTAATATTGCTCGAGTGATAGCAATGCTATTGAATCAACGATAAAGACGTGTCAAATTCATGTGGCAGTTTGACTCATTGGTGGGCTCTAGAACGTGAAATTTGTGTACGTAGTAGAGACGCCAGACAAACGAATCTGCTTAATTATATACAAATTTGGTGACCATTATTTGAATGCTACAGATTGAAGGATGGGGACAAGTCATAAATAGGTTAAGATAATAGGTGTTAGAAATCAAACTCAATTTGCATCTCTAGATTAGTCCACAATCTACAAGGATATGGAAGCTTGAAGAAATTTCTAGAAGCTTATAGAAGCATGTAGAAACTTCTAGAAATATATGGAAGCTTGTAGAAGCTTATGGAAACTTCTGGAAGCTTACGGAAGACTGTAGAATCTTGTGGAAGCTTCTGAAAACATAAGAAAGATTGAAGAAACCTATAGAAGAATCTAGAGACATAGTGAAGCAAAGAGTAATGAAGAAGATAGGAGAAGAATCTAGAAACTTCACAAAGCAATTATAAATAGGGGTAGAGGATCTTGGCTAGATGTAAGTGTCTTGGTTGAAAGCAAGTGTGTAGATGTGAGTGTGGGTGTGGAAGAAGCAAATAAGTGTAGAGTGAAAGTGAGTTTGAGAAAATAAGTAGTAAAAGTGAGTAAGTGAAACTCAAAGTAGTCCTTGTAAAGTTCAAGTGTGTGAAAGTATTTGTAACTTGAGTTTCTCTAAATAAAAGTGCATACTTTCATTTTCAATAAGTGGTACAAAAGCTGGTTGTCCAGGACTGAGTAATTCTCAAGGAGGCTAGTAATCAAGGATCACCATAACGAAATTTTGCATTGCACAATCTGGGATTGTGTAGCTATTTGATCTGGGATCAGGCTTGCTTGGTAGAGTGCGAGGCATCACCAAGTCACAATGACAGATATTTCCAACTCAGCCAGCGGGATTGAGAAACTCAACAACAACAACTATAACAATTGGAGCGTCCGCGTGAAGTTCTACCTGCAGGGTCAGGATCTATGGGACGTAGTAAATGGAGACACGACCACAGCACCCACGGAGGCCAATGAATTGAGAAAGTGGAAGTTGAAAGCTGGAAAAGCTATGTATGTTCTCGCAGTAACAGTTGAAGATGAACTATTGCAACATATCAAAAGTGCAGAAACTCCGAAGCAAGCATGTGACACCTTGTCGGCATTGTTTGCACGCAAAAATGATGCGAAGCTCCAACGCTTGGAGAATGAACTTCTATCAACATCTCAACAGGATAAAACAGTAAGTCAGTATTTCTCCAAAATTAAATCTATTTGCGAAGAAATTTCAAAGTTAGATCCTCAAAATGCAATATCAGAAACACGCATGAGGAGAATAATTATTCATG
>PYAF01001061.1:1451695-1467395 GCA_007407185.1 Glycine tomentella
TTATATTTGTGTGATGTATGATGCACAAATGTCATGTAGTGTCATTTTATGATTTCTACATTTGGCCAACGCAAAGAAAAACGCAGAAAAACAGTAAATACCGGTAATTTTGCTGAAAAATAATAATGGAGGAGACTCAGTCTCCTCATCCGTTTCTTGTTCTAGATGATTTCATTCTAAGGCAAGCCTAAATTATAGTCAAAAAAATCTTGCATGTTTCTGCAACCAAAGAAAAAACAATAAACGAAAGCTGCTCAAAACTAACAAATAAGGAAGAAAAAAAAATAGAAACAAATAAAAACCATTGACAAAAACCACTTTTCTCCTTGTTTTCAAGGCATCTTTTTTTTTCTTCTCTTGCATGAGTTAAGCTTTTTCATGCAATTCTAACACCTGAAAAACAACAAAACAAAAAAGGGTTCAAAGAAAATCTGCCAAAATAGGTAAAGGAAGCAAGGAACAGAATGGAGGAGAGCGCAGTAGGTCATCCTCCTCTGATGAAAACTCTCCTAGGAAAGGCACAACAAATGTGGAGACACCATTCATGTTCAACAATGGTCTCAATTCCATGGAGACCACAGAGCTCCACCATGCTCCTGAGGGTCTTGTTGACACAAATGGAGGAGACTACACTGAAATGAGTGGCTTTGCAGATTTCAAAAATGTGTTCTCTGTGGAATCCATAAAGCTGTGGACAATTGCTGCTCCCATTGCCTTCAGCATACTATGCAATTATGCTGTCAATTCCTTCACAACTATCTTTGTTGGCCATCTTGGAGATTTAGAACTCTCTTCAGTTTCACTCTCTCTCTCTGTCGTTTCAAATTTCTCTTTTGGCTTCTTGGTTAGCTTCTAACTTCTATCAACTCATGGATTATTTTCCCATGTTTTTTATATACACAGCAATATAGACTATTCATGCTTGGTTTTTTTTTTTTTTTTTCTTGATTTCTTGAAGGTATGTCATGTTTGCCTTTCTTAACAGCCAAACTTATAAACTCGCCACATGAATATGTGACGTCTACTTGTTACTAGACAATAGACATATTCTAGTTGAACTATAAGATAACCTTCCCAATTGACCCAAATTGTCACTTCAATTAGCAAATCAACCAAGGAAAATATTCACATAAACCCACTTTCTTTGCACCTTTTTTTTTTTCTTATCGTACTCTTCCTTTTTATCACATAACTTATTATCGTATCTATCACTTTCTTTCTCTTCCTTTTCTTTTATTCTTTCTATCACTATAACTAAAATCCACCCCAGTTTGGAGTGGACATTTTATCATTCCTCATCAAACAATTCCCCGTGTGTTGGAGGGTCATGTTTTCTGTTGCACTTTCTGCTCTCATACAATTTGATCATTGGAAACATTAACAAGTTCATTTTACCAAGTTATATATTTGTCAATAATTTCATTTGTATAGACATGCACTTTTGAGGTCCAAAGTAACACAATTTGTCACTTTCTGGGAGCAAATTGTATATTTTAACATCTTTTTCTCTTGAGTTTAAAAAAAATGGGGTATTGAATTTTTGCATCAAATTTGCAGCTTGGTATGGCAAGTGCACTAGAGACTTTATGTGGGCAAGCATTTGGTGCTGGACAAGTAGAAATGATAGGGGTCTACATGCAACGTTCTTGGTTAATCTTATTGGGTGCATGCATCTGCCTCACACCAATTTACATTTATGCTGAGCCAATCTTGCTACTCCTTGGACAAGAACCCGAAATTGCAGAGTTAGCTGGGGTATTTACCATTCAATCCATCCCTCAGATGTTTTCTCTAGCCATCAATTTCCCCACTCAAAAGTTCTTGCAGGCACAAACCAAAGTGGGGTTTCTGGCATGGCTTGGTTTTGGAGCATTTATTTGTCATGTTATACTTCTATGGATATTACTTAAAGTGTTTTCATTGGGTACAACTGGTGCTGCTGTAGCCTATTGCACAACAGCTTGGATTATTGCTTTGGCTCAAACGGCTTATGTGATTGGTTGGTGCAAGGATGGGTGGAGAGGCTTCTCATGGTTAGCATTCAAAGATCTTTGGGCCTTTGTGAAATTGTCTGTTGCTTCAGCAGTCATGCTTTGCCTAGAGATTTGGTATTTCATGATCTTGATTGTGCTCACTGGACACCTTGACAATGCAGTTATTGCTGTTGGTTCTCTTTCAATATGGTATGATATCAAATCCAAACTACTACACTTCCCCCTATATATCTTATTAATGAACCTTGTTGAATTGAAACAAATCTAGGACTTAACAAGTTCTTTTCGCTTCGCTTTCTGTTTTCAAAGATTTGAATTGGAAATAATGAAAACAGGAGATGAAAAAACAGAAAACAATAAATATTATACATAAACTAATTTTAGACTTGCAGGAGAAGCTAATTCACTTTACTTTTTTTATTTTTCTCCTGTAAGTACTTATTGATAAGTTATCCAAATAGGACTTATTGTTAATTAAGTTATCCAAATAGGACTCCAGGAGGACAACGTGGAACAATATTAATTGTTATTTTTACGTTGTTCTTCCCTTCCTCTTTCCCTTCTCTTTTTACTTTTGTTTTTTCAACTTTTTCATATTTATCACTGGATTCATCTATCACCAATTTCAATTAACTTGAGTTAAAGGTCCTGTTGTGGATGTATGTTTTTCTCTTAAATAGTCTTGCTACTGATTTGATACTTGTTCTGTTTCTCCTCTTTCAGCATGACTATCAATGGATTTGAAGGCATGTTATTTATAGGGATCAATGCAGCAATTAGGTAAGTTCTTAATTTATGGCTCATTTTTTCCCCACCTTAGTGTAAAGGTTATTTTACAACTTCTAGGAATGATTTATTTTTATTTTTATTTTTTCATTTTCTCAGTGTGAGGGTTTCCAATGAGCTTGGATCAGGACGCCCAAGAGCGGCAAAATATTCAGTCATTGTCACAATTATTGAGTCCCTCATCATTGGGTTAATTAGTGCAGCCATTATTTTAGCTACAAAAGATCATTTTGCCATCATTTTCACTGAGAGTAAAGAGATGATAAAAGCAGTTTCTAAATTAGCAGGTCTTCTTGGCATAACCATGATTCTGAATAGTGTTCAGCCAGTTATATCAGGTACGAGGATCTTAATAACTTTTATGATATAAGTTAGACTTGAGATTGCATAGACTTGTTCTACTTTTTCAACATTTAAAGCAACCTCCCTTATAAGAAGACAATAAAAAAATTTTAAAATAATTAAAGGGATTAGCTTAATGTATAAGAGAAATGCGTGTAATGTTTTTCACACAACTAAAGGAATTAATGTAGGTGTAGAAAAAATAAAAAAAATTTTGTACAATCTCATAAAACTTCAGGAATAGCAATATAATTTACTCTATAAATTATTACTATGTAATAAGAAAAATTATGAAATGTTTCTATATTCTCGCAGGTGTTGCTGTGGGAGGAGGGTGGCAGGCTTTGGTAGCTTACATCAATCTATTTTGCTATTACATCATGGGGCTCCCTCTTGGCTTCCTTTTAGGTTACAAGTTTGGTTACAGAGTGGAGGTAAAGTACCCCGTTATCACTCAAATCAAAACTAGCCAAATTCATCATCAAATTGATGAGGCAAAAGATAGCAATTTTATTTTCATTCTCCCTTTGGGTGAGGGGCATCTGTCGTCCTGCTGAAATTTCATCAATGAGTTTAGAGTAAAATATCAATTAAAACCTGAAATTAGAATCACTGACCCATTTGGTCCAATCAAATTAAATTTATTTCTTAACTTTGGACATTACGAAAAACTAATAAAATATGTATTAACACTATATAATAAGTTGATATTTATAATAATCTTAAAAGCTACATAACTTATGATTAGTTGAGGCTATAAAAACTTTTACACTAGCAGTACGTATCTATTAAACCAAACTAACTTGATATTTTACTTGGACGATCATCATTCAATTTAGTTTTTGATTTAAATGTTTATTAATTAGTCAATTCGATTCTTACTATTTGGGGCCAAATTAGGCTATGGTTGTCAACTTAAGGAACTAAATTGAGTGATTTAGTAATATTAGAGACTAAATTGACTGTGGAAACTGTTGTTTCAGGGTATTTGGGTTGGAATGATCTGTGGGACAATGTTGCAAACGCTCATCTTGTTGTACATTGTCTATAAAACAAACTGGAACAAGGAGGTAAGAATCAGTGCTTTTCTCAATCATGAAACTAATATTTCATCAACTAAAATAATTGACTAAAAAATGAACAAATACAATTATATGTTGGTCTTCTTTTCATTCCAAATTAATCTAAAATTTCAGGTTGAGCAAGCATCAGAACGAATGCGGAAATGGACCGGACAAGAAATTGAAATTACTTTGTAAAATTAACAAAACTCAAAACCTTTCATAATTTGTGTATATTTGTTATTTGACAAAGATGCGCATGTCTTAGCTATAGCAGAAGTTTCTTATTTTTTGTTTGTTTTATTAATGAAAGGCAAATTCACAGCAAACATTCATTCAGTGATCAATATGCTCAAGAAATTTAATCATCTGCAAATTTTGTTAAGACTCTTTTGGTGGACCAGCTTTCTTTTCTTATGTGATAATTAGTACAGTTTGTATTTGTAATTATATTCATACTATATTCCTTTTCGTTTGTACACGAGTTCTTCTAGGTTCTTTCAATACACTTTCGTTTGTGCATGATTTGGTTTGATTTTCAATTTTTATTTTATATCGATTTGGTATGGATTGTTATTTGTATTTTTTAAACCCAATTAAACTGTAACAATTATATTAACATTTATATTACTTTAGTATTATAGGTTTTATGTTTATATCATTAAGTTTTACAACATTTTGATAATATTATGTATATGAAATTTATATATTATATATCATTTTCCTTTATAGACAATTTTTTAAAGATATATTTGATTTATAACTGATAAAAATTTGATAGATTTTTATTGTAGAAGATTTAACATATTAATAAGTTTTATAAATTATTATTAATAATGTTTTAATGTAATTTAATTTAAAAGATGAAAAGAAAGTATATAAATTTTTAATGAAATAATATTTTAATAAAAATCACAAAAATCAAATCGCAAAATATTAATTTGATTTGGTTTGAATTTTATTTTAAATGAAAATCAAACCATTTTGATTTCGGTAACATTTTGATGAATAATCGAATCACAAACATTTATACACTTTTGTCATATTAATACTATGAATAAATTAGTTAATTTGTTTGATTTGCAATGCACCTGAGGTTACAAAATGGATAAAATATACTTTGCAACTTCCATATTTATTTAAAATCATAAATTTCTTTTTAAGTTTATTTAAAATCTTAATTGGTTCTTTATCTTTTTACCTTTTTTTCAATTAGTTCCTCTATCTTTTCATTTTATTGCTAATTATTCTTTTATTGTGAATATATCTCTATATATTAAATTATTTGGTATCTACTGTTTTTCAATATGAATTTCACAATTTTTTTTATACTTAGACCGGTTAGGTCCTTTAGGAATAGTCCCTCTAAGTTGCCAATTTTTATTTTTACCGTTTAATAATTCATAATCAGCTCTCGATATTTAAAAATTGGCAATTTACAAGAATTTGTATCATATTCATAGTCAACAAAAAATAAAAATCAGAAAGAACAAAAAAAATTAAACGAACCAATAGAAAAACACACCTGCTAAAATAATATATATAAACTTCCCATTAGTTCCTATTTAATAACAAGTAATTCATTTTAATCTTCAATTTATTTTTCAACCCCCCCCCCCCCCCCCAAAATAATAATAATAATAATACCAACTTAAATATTTTAAAATTTAGCGGAATAGTATCAAAATTATGATTTTGTTTTATGACTTTGCCTATTTCCTACTCGGTGATTGCACCTGTGTGAAAAGAAAAATAAATAAAATGTGTGCTGAAAGAAGGGCAATTGAATTTTCTCAATTCTCGTAAGAAAATATTTGTTTTGTAAAAAGAACTAACAAAATAAGTAGGGAACACTACGAGAATAGGGTGAAATATTATCTCCTCAACACTACGTTTTGTTTATGTGGTGACGGTTGAATAGATCCTCCCTAGACTGGAACTCAAAGAAACACAAAAACAATAACAACAAACGCCTATAATTAACAAATGTCTTCAAAATGTTTTGTTGGTAAAATCTCTCTGATCTTCCCTGAAAATATCTCCTTCATAGAAGATAGTCATGGATATAGATCAATATGTTGTAAATAGATGAATGAGGAAAGAAATTTGGATTTGGACCCCAAAACCGATGAGGAACTAAGAGATTTTCTTGGGTGGCGCCATGTTAAAGAGAAGGAAAGCAACTGCTTTGACGGTACAAAGCTTAAGCACCGATAAGGTTACCATGTATAACAGCAAACCTGCAAAGAGGTGAAGCTCACTTACTACTAAAATTCTACAAATAATCAAATTAAGACACCAATTTGCACCAAGAACAACAAATTTAGAATTTGAAAAGAAAAACTTGCCAATTTGAAATTGCGATAAATCATTGACATCATACTTCCCTGTCCTCCAAAGTTTAGAATCCTGGATAGCCTACAGAAGAGTTTCAAGCAATAATGAGTATTTAGAAAGAAGACACTCAACTTCCAACCATATACTTATGAAACAATGCACTTATGCATATATGTAACTGTACTACAAACAAAGACAATTAAACCTGTTTGATGAAACCATAATACGTTTCATAAGTTGTAGAGCCTATAGAGCAATACATTTATTATACTGATGTACTCTAATATAATTGCAAGTTTATTGTTCAATATCACTAACGCCATATGCCTTTTGTGGGATCATTGGCCCAAGCAGAGAAGAAAAAGAAATAATACAAAAGGGCAAACAATAAACAATTAAACTCGGATTTTTCCTATATAAGGTTCAAAGTTCAAACACTTGTTTTGTCTCTGGTGGAGAATGATGCTTGACAAAAAACAGAACCTTTACTGAGGAATAGGCTCTTAAAAGGAAGAAAAAACAAATACGTTACAAATAAATCCAAACTAGACACCAAAGCACGTCAGAACTCTTTGTGTCGACCCTCAATAGTCCAAATTTGAAAACACAGCTAACAAGTTCATTTCTGTTAGAAGGGAAACTAAAACCAAACCCCCACAAGTTAATAAAACACCAACATTCGAAGTACTGATTGAGCACAACTGGTGTGAATCCCCATGCAATGATCAAGATGGCTAATGACTAATACTAAATAAGAATTATGTACCAAAATACAAGTATAAAAATTATATTATTGACATTAGTTCCTGACTTCAAAATCACCTAGAATTTAGTTTCACATCAGATGTTTACTTCTTAGCTGTCGTGTTTCTATCTTGATAGTTAATGAAGTTTTTCTTATAAAATCTCCTGTCAAACACTAACATATTTACCTTCAGGAGCAAATGCTGTTTGGCAAGAGAAGCAATCAAGAGAAGCATCGCTATAGATGATACAACAGCATAAAATCTCAACAAACCGGACCGGCTTCGTCTTCGACCTGTCACAGAATTGAGAGATAGCTTACTAAAAAGGTTCAAGTAAAAGCTCAATATAAGACAAAGGAAAGTAAAGAACTCTGGGTATAGGCATTTAGCAACCTATATTCCCAATTATTAGTGAAACAACACTAACAATAACAGATGAATAGGCAACTGTATTTGGAGCATCTGCTTCTATTCCTGGTAAATATGCAAGTGTCGCTCCTATTAATAGCAACACAGTCTGCAGGGAACAATTTCAAATTTTAACAATTTAACATATATTAGACAAAACAAAGATGTCAACAGTTACAGATTCAGCATTTATAATCACAAATCATTAGCTAAAGAAATGATATTACACTACAAGGCTACTCCTGGTTTGCATCCACTAAAACTTCATGAGATGAATCCTTTACTCTTAATATAAAAACACTCATTATGAACTGTAGTTTGAGAGCAACCCAAAATAGTTGACTACACTTCATAATTAATAAATGTTCTTCATTAATATAAGTATACGACCCTCAAGAATTCAAATTAATCCAATGGGTTCTATCTTGCTTCGACAAATATGTCAAGGGTAGTCCTGTGTAGGAAAATAAACATGTTCTGTAGAGTTGTACCTCTAGAACCAAAACAAGGCCAACATTTTTTTTTCATGTTTTTCTTTTTAAAGGAAAGGACATAATCAATTAGTAGAGACCTTCACTATCCAGAAATTTCAGTTAGAATGCTTTCTTGGTAAAAATGTCTATACATCATGTTTACCCAGGCCTCCAATTATTTATATTTCTCTAATTCTCTCCTTTTTCCTTGTCTAAATAACATCAGTGGTCCTAAACTACTGATAACTTCCAGTTCTCCCAAAACATTTTTGACATTATAGATCACACAGGCCCTAGAGAGTACAGACTACCAATTTATACGGTACCCACAGAACAAGCAGACAATTTTTATCAGGTATTAAGATTCAACCATTACAAGATATTAAAGTCTTTGCTGCCTATAACTGGCATAAACTGTCTAATTATCAAAACATTTGAGCTGTTTATACTAGAGACAGGCATTTCTTCCTGTTTGCAATCAGTAGACATAGAAATCCAATAATAATAAAAGGAATAATAAATAAAATCCATGATACCTCAGTGATAAAGTGCAGAGACAGGCATTTTTTCCCCTTTGCAACCAGTTGATACCCTAAATGGTATATTGGTAAATATCAAAAGAAAGACCAATAAGAATATTAAGAAGACATAGCTAAAAGGTAATCTATAGAATCAACTAAGTGCAACTGTATTAAAAATATGTATATCATTAATTAATAAAATAAAATAAAGAGAGATTAAGGTAGAAGATTGAAGCTAACTTGAATCAACTACCATACGGTAGGAGTAATCAGAGCCATCAGTTCCAGAAGGCCTTCCAGAAGTCAATTTTCTATGCTGCATCTTCTTTGCTTTCACACCTTTTGAACTGCAGATGACCCTCCTTCCTGATCAAGCTGAACCAATTATAACTGCAAGAAAATTAGAGAAGTTGCTAGAAATGTGGGGAAGGGGTAGTTGCGAAAGGTAGAACATGAGTTAGTAAGAGGGAGGGAGTTAGTGACATAAATAAATAGGCGAACTGAAGGAATGAGAATTCATTAATATCCGCTACCATTTGTAATTTGAGCATTTGCTCTTTGTGAAAGAAGAAACACTCAAGAGAGATGACTCTCCTATTCTCAATGCTTCAATAAAATTGTTCGACTTCATTGTTTGTTTCTATCAATTTCTCTCCTCATTCCCAAGTTCTTAAAGAAGTTGGTTGAGATTACATATATTTAAATAGATGGCAACTTGCAAGTGTTATTTATCTCTAACCCATTTAATGAGTAAACAAAATACAATGGGAACATAAAGATAACAGCTTTTGAGTACAAAAATGAGACAAAGAAATAACAACGATAATCAATTTACTAGGAAAACCATGTGTCAAGAAAAAAATAACCATCTAAGAATTTGCTAATCTCTATCCACTTAATGAGGATTTATAGCTGTGTTGTTTTGTTAGGAGTTAGACATTTTTCTCTCCTTAGATAAAAAAATGGTATAACTTTAAATAGTGGGCCATAGGAGCTTAGAGGCTTCTGACTGCTACAGGGGCAATGTAGCTGGTCATAACTACACTCTATGTTTGAATAGCGGCCATAGCGAACAACATAGTGGCGATGTGTTGATTCTGCAAAAGCCCTCTAAACAGAGACGTTACGGCTTTCTGGAGGGGTTATTTTAGAATTTCAATTTCCAAAAATGAAATCTACAAATGTATGTAGTGAGAATGATAAAGCAGACATGGATTTAGAAGATGATGATTGATGATTCCTATCTAGGAAACTTGTATTTAACTTTTTGTTGGTATTTACTTGTAGGTTTTGTTTAAGACACTTGTGACTTTTTATTGTTAATTATGAATGTCATGAATTTTGTGTAATTTTTATTTTTCAGAAATTAATG
Organism: Glycine tomentella; assembly: GCA_007407185.1. Lineage (NCBI taxonomy): Eukaryota > Viridiplantae > Streptophyta > Magnoliopsida > Fabales > Fabaceae > Glycine > Glycine tomentella. The sequence continues at coordinate 1,461,736 of PYAF01001061.1, forward strand.
TTTATATGCATTTAAAAAATTCAGAAAAGTGCCTATCCCACTATCTTGCTATAGTAGTTTTGGGGCCAGTGGCTATCAAGGATTTAAAACACTATCATAGAAAAATCATAGGTTAAAGGCTTAAAGCCAACAATTACTTTAAGCAAAATCCAAACATCATATATTGTGATGCTTGCATAAAACACTCTTCAGGTAACAACTTCCAAGACTATCCCTAATTTGAATTTACTACCGTCTATCGTGATATATCAGAATTAGACATAACAGGTTGTTCTCTCAATCTCTGAAGCACATGATAGCAATTAAAGTTTTGCTTTCTTGTTATGGTATGATAAATCATGTTTGATTTAGAGGAAAACCTTGTAGACAACAATCCTAATGCTCTATGGCTTATCTATGAAATGATAAAGGTTTTGGTCTTATTGCTATGCTGCCTTAGTTTTAAATTGTTCGCAACTCTTGTTAGTTTTGCAGCATAAGTTCTGTTGGAGCAAGTTGTGAATTGGATGACCATGGATGACATGTTCAATTCTTCAATCAACCTGATCACCAGTAAGGAAGAGGCTAGAAGGTTGGCCTTAAGGATGACTTCAATCAGGGTAGGTAAGGAGCTCAATTTCTACAATATGTCAACATCTAGACCTCTATTCAACCTGACCAGCAACTATACATGGGCCAAAACAAGTATTTCCCAGATGCAGCAATTGATACAAAAAAACCTCTAAGGGATCCTTAAAATCTGCAATTGCAAGAGACCACTCCAAGTCAAAATTATTTGTTTTTCACTGCATGTCAATATTGTGTATAATGGTTATCCAAGATCTTGCATGATATCATATTTACTTTTGAACCACTTCTGATTTTTTCAATCTTTCTTCTAGAAAAATTTGTGTGCAGGATAATATTAAGTTGGGATAGTTAAACAAATTACACAGAGAAATTTTTATAAACATTAGCACAAACCAATGTACTAAATAACTATTTAATACTAAAAATGATGATGTATAATTGCTTATCTGTTCTAGATATGTTGTGTAGAGAATGTTGATACAAGAATCATTGTTTTTTGTTATTTTTCTGCATAATTGTCAGTGTCACACAATTCACAATCAATTTGATGTGTCTTAACAAGCAAAGGATTCATATTGCGTGAAAAATAGGAAATGATTTTGAATCGGGTGCATAAATCGGTGCACTTCCATACCATTGATATAAATCATTCAGCAATTCATATTGGGAAACCTAAAACTTCACAGATTTATTTATAATTTTATTAATGTACAATGTAAAATAGTTGTACTCTAACAACTACTTGCCTCACATAGCTAGGGCCTTGGATAGATCAACAATAAAAAAAATCATCCTTAACACTTACGAGGAACATTTTACTGTCTCTTATAGTGTTTTCCGATCAAACTTCTCATTACTCTTTATCTTAATGAAAAGTTAAGAGCATTTTAAGCATAAATAATACTTGCTCTTGTAGCAACATGAAACTCATCTAATATGAACATTGGCCTCACTAAATCATGTTGAATCAATTACAAGTCACACAATTCTAACAACTATGAACAAAAATAACAACAGAAAGCAGTGATTCTTGTATAAGTATTAAATATTCTCTACACAACTTACCAAGATTACGTTCATAAACAATGTATACATCATCATTTTTAATATAAAATAATTATTCAATACATTGACTAGCACAAATGATTGTAAAATGATAACATGTAATTTGTTCATCAACTTACCCAACTCAGAGGTTCCCTACACATGGATATCCCTAAAGTGAAAATATCATAACTAACTCAAAATTGAATATCACTGGCCTCCGTAGAAGATTTTGGATAACCATTATACTCAAGTTTGACATGCAAGGAAGAACAAACCATCTTGAACTTGAGCCTGAGGCTATCCATGATCTCTTGAATTTGTGCATTTTCCGGATCCATGAGAGGGTATTTCTGCATCAACTCCTCCATCTGACAAATAAATGTTTTGGCCCGTGGAGAGAAACAGGTTGGGTCGACCCGGATCGCAGAAGTCCAGATTTCGACACAACCCCTATAGAAACCAAGCTCCTCGCCAACCTCAAAGCCAACCTTGAGACCAACCTGCCTAGCTTCTTCCTTGCCAGTGACAAGGCCATGGCTGTAGCCTTCGTCATAGCCTTCCTTGTAATGGGTGTCCTCCAAGTTCAGCGAAGAATCAAACAAGTCATCCATAGCCTACTCCAACACAACAAATGCTACAAAACTGGCGTTGAGTTCAAACTAAAGATAGCATAACAAGACCAAAACCAATTTCAACTAAGTGATAAGCCAAAATGCAGGAGACACTAACTTAATCAATAAATGTTATACAAAGAAAGAACATGGGTCAGCAATGATAAGAAAACAGGCCAAAACATAATGTCAACAGTACCAGGATATATTGGAAGAAGTCTACATTGTAATTGTTCACAAATCCAAGCCCAAATGCAAATAATCATGAAATTCATAAGAAGTTAAACAACACACATAGAGAATATAGAGAAAAACTTATGTTACAGATATATATATATTTACATCCACCGGTAGAATGTTAATGTAGACAGTGCATTCTGTTATGATAGAAATTTATTACTTTAGTAAGAAATCTGTTATGATAGAAACAGTATGTAAGATTTCCGTTAGCTAGCGGGCCGATATACATAGCCCTCTTTGATGCATCATTTTTAGTTGTTCAATATACTTTTCACTTCCTTCAAAATTATTTGATGGTAGCAGAGCTCCATGTTGGAGTGCTGCACAAACACACTTATTAATGCCTCGCAACATAACCATGGTGGCTCTTCTACAGAGGTTCATGCAAATCCCGCTAGTGATCCAAATGTTCCTATCCTATCAGTTCCCACCTCTCACATGATTCCTTTTCACCACAACACAAAGCCTACTCCCTCTCTATCTCCCTTGATACAAAACCTTCTACCTATACCCAAGCCATCAAACATCAGCATTGGATTCATACCATGAATGCTGAGTTGCAAGCCTTAGAAGCTAATGGAACATGGTGATGCTGTGATCCCAATTGGTAGCAAGTGGGTTTACAAAATCAAAAGAAAGACAGATCGTTCTATTGAAAGGTATAAAGCACGCTTAGTTGCAAAAGGCTTTAGGGTATGTTTGGTTTTCCGTTTGGGGTAATCCAAACACAGTTTGGAGAGTAAACTCATTTTGGTGACATGTTTGGTTACACCCAAAAGTACGTTTGCACATGAAAATTTTGCCTGGAAACTTCGGTTTTATAGAAGTAAGACTTGGGTTGCTTTTGCAAACATTAATACAATCAGGCACTTAATCAAACAAATAGAGGGTATTGACTAATTCGACACCTTTCTTTCAAACAAAATTCTAGTAAATACCTACAATTATACACATTCACGCAACCCCACCACAGTTCTAACTCCTGAATTGCGGGTCTAACTTGCAAACATATCTGAATATCACATAAAAGCATAATGTGCCTGCCTATCTAAAATCAATCATGTACGCTGATTTAACTGATAGATGAGAGATACAGAATCGAGATCACGAAATAGAGAGGAAAAAACAGAGTCTTTTACTTCCATTTGTTCAGAACGATGAAGAGCAAGACAGGTTCACGAAACGGAAACGCACCTTTTGAAGTTTGAACCGTGACGGCGACGACCAAGCACTGCCGGAAGGGTGAGGAGCGACGGAGTGAGCTAGGGCACGCGAAGTACTGTTATGATTTGGAGAACGGAAATGGTATTTCCTCCGAAGCTAACATGCCGAGACATCCTTCGAACCATTAAAATGTAGCCATCTGTGATCTGTCAACTTTTTTTTAAAAATGAAAATAAAATATTAAATTAATTATTTAGTCCTATAATTTATTTTGTAATTCAATTTGATCTTTAATTATTTTTGTTAAATTTGGTCCTCTAATTTTTAAATTGATTTAATTTGATTATTCAGTTTAGATTATATAAAATCACATCTTGGGACAGTTTAAAATCGTCACTAAGCAATTTTAAACCGTTACAAAATATATATTTTTTAAAAAAATGAATCAATTTTAAAAATTAGAGGATCAAATTGAACTCAAATAAAATTAAAAGATCAAATTTAACCCAAATAATAAATTAAATGACTAAAAAAACTAATTTAATAAAAAAAATACTTGAGTGTAACTTTTTAAAAGTTGTTTTAATTCCATATTTATCTCTTGACTTTATTGTATTTTGACTTTTCCCTCCATCTCAACTTTAAAAGGATTGATAGGTGTCAATTTTATATGGCTCAACCAATCTTTCAGTCTTTACTCTTCATAGGATATAGCACTACTCTTTGGAGAATCTATAGGTATCAATTTTTTGAATAAATACTCAATCTTGTCCTTTAAAGTGTCACGCGTTGACGATCTTGTCCATGAAAGATCTAAAATTATTTTTTAGTTCCCAAATGTGTAAAAATGACAATGAGCACAAGTGCGACATTTGGGCTAATTACGTGATAGTCCATGTATACAAATGTTAACAACATTAGTTGATGAATAAGATGGATTAATTTGTCACTAAATTCTCGATGGACTATTTTGTCAATTAGAAAGATTAGTTTTTTTTTTCTTTACTATAACCAAGGTTTGTGACCATTGAATGGCAACGACTACTTTCTCTTTTACTTTATATAATCTTTTTTTTTCTATCCCTAATGAATCAATATGTACACGTCTTCTCCCAAATAACTTTTTCTTTCTTTTATTTTGATCAGTGGCATGTATCAAAATTTCTGGGTTGATATCAAATGGATTGAGAGTTAGCATCTAGGTTTAGTGGAAGCAAAATGAAAGGGCATGGTTCTAGTAGTCATGGTGATTTTGAGTCTTCTAATAATAATGGATGCAATGGGTGTTATGTCGAATGTAACTTTGGGAGGAAGGTCGTTATTCAAACCTCAAAAACCCAAAAAGAAAAATCAGGGAAGATGTTCTACACTTGCCTATTACCAAAGGTTGGTTCCATTTATGTCATAACCTTTGTTTGTTGTAGTTCTATTTTTTGTCATGAAAGATTTATGTATTGATTGAATTTGTCATTGTTGATGTGCAACATGCTGAAAGTTGTGATTTTTTGTTGGATGAATCCTATTGAAGAAAGATGAAGAGAATAAATGAGAGTGAAGATTGATGGGTTGCACAAAGAGTTGAAGATTATAAAATACTCAATTTTTTATTTGTTATGTATGTTGGCAATGGTTTGTTACTTGTTGTGACTAGTTTAAGGGTGTTGCAAGTGAATAAAACTGTAATGTAAGTTTTATATATATATATATATATATATATATATATATATGAATTTGTAAAATAAAAATTGATCAAATTAATTTATGTATTAATATTTTATTGATAACTAATTTATCTAATTAATTTATTATACTAAGTAAATGACATCTATCTATTTATTAATTATTTTGTTAACATGAATCTATTATAATAATATTAATTGATTGTATTTATTTTTAATTATATTTATTTGAATTAAAAATAAAATAATCTCATTTAATATTTTTTAAGAAAATAAATATAGAATTATCACGTGATATTATACTATAAAACAAAATCTTATTTTATACATACATATATATATATATATG
>PYAF01001061.1:1467495-1505278 GCA_007407185.1 Glycine tomentella
AAAACTAAAAATAATATAAAAAATAATACTTAATTTATTATAAAATTAACTCTTCTCTTTGATGACCCAAAAGTTATTCTATTTTCTATTATTATTCTTTGAAAAATATTAAAATTTAAATTGACACACAAAGTTATTCTTTTACAAATTGAATTTAGAGATTTATTGAAAGGATTAGTTGTCAGTTAAAGTGAATTTTTTTTCCAATGAAAAGATTAGGACTTACATAAATATGAAAATTTTATATAAAGATGAAATAAATTAACTCAAAATTACTATAGAAAATTTATTAAGAAGCATCATTTATTTAACACCTCTTATTAAAGTTATATATGTATCTAATATGATTTTTTGAATAAACCTACTATATGTAAAAGCATCAAGAAAGATTCATTCACCAATATGTATCTAATATATAAATGCAAATTAAGTGATTAGATACAACTCATTAATATGTTGAAGTTAAGGTTTGATTATTTGGGTAGTACTTAAATTTGATCTTTGATGAAAATAATTTTATCATACTTTACTTGTCTCTCGATCAAATTCTGGATTAATCAAAATCTTTTTCTCTTGATGAAACAAATGATCAAGACCAAAAAATATACAAATACAAATCTAATTATAGAAATTTTGCTAAAAACACACTTATATATAAGTTAAAATAATATAAAATATGTGAATATAAAAATATTTATATATATAAATAATTATTTTATCTATATTTAAATATTTATATAGATGTTGATTGACACATATTTATTAACATATTAATTAACATACATGTATTAAAATTTAAACTAAATGTTAATAATATATGAAAATTTAAAATAATAAAAAAATTACTCTTATAAATTATAAAATATGAATTTAATATTGTGCAAGACACAAAATACTAAACTAATATATTATATAAAAGACAATAGTTGTCTGGTTAGCATATTGATTAGAAAACACAAATGTACATTTAAAGAGACAAATTTAATATAAATATTGATTCTTTAATATATATGATTTTACACTAAATTATGGAGTAATAGAAAATTTATATTTTGGATATAAGAAAAGAAATCATACTATAAAAAAAATCCATGAATCATATCATATATTATATAAAAGACAATTGCTAACAACACATTATCTTTTGGTCCATTATTATTTTTTGTAGTTGTTTCATTTTTATATATTATGTTTAAACATTCAATTTTAGTTCTTTATGATTTCAAAAGTTTCATTTTAGTCATTTTTTTATTTTTCATTCGAAATATTTAATTTTGTTAGTGTTTTAAATTTTAAAATAATTAAAATTTAATACAATAACTAATAAAAATAGTCACTATTTTTATTTTATTTTAAAAATTGTAAAACACCCTAATCACCATAAGCCTCCATCATCAAACCCCACCAACATCAGCCTCCACATGCCTACCCCACCACCATCATCATCCTTCTTTTCAACATCAATATCACAACCAAACAAACATCATATCAGTCACCAAAAATGTATTTATCCTATGGTATAATATCATTTGGGTACTTAATTTTCATCTCTTTTCTCATTTGTAAGTTTAAATCATCATTTTAGAGGAATTACAAAAATATACAACAACTTTTTTATTTTAATTTAGCTCAATTTCACTTTCCAAAAGCCCCAAATTCACTTTCTTTGTTCACCATATTTTACAACAAATAAGTCAAGACATAACCACACCATTTCCTCAACAAAAAAGGCCTAAAACCATGATAAAATTCACAAATTAAGTCTTGTAATAGTAAAAATAAAAACAATCAAATTCCATCACACAAAACATCTCAAATCAACTTCAACTTTTCAAATTCTTTCCCAAACACATAGGCTTGATCAGGGACCATTTCCAACATCATTTAGCATCAACAAACACTTCCAATGATTAATTTTTTTCAATTAAAATATATAGGACAACAATTCTTCCATTTACCAAATTTCAATTTTCAATTAACAACATTCAATTATAGCATTCCTTAAAAGGCAATTAACAACCAAAATATTCTTGATCAAAGGACACTTAAACATACACATTTAATGACATGATAATATATTTTAAAGGGTATTAAGAGTGATAACACAATAAATCCTGCAACCGACACTATAGTGCCGCAAAAACATATCAAAACAAAATATTTTTAATCAAAACACTAAAAAAAGCAATTACTCAAGGTTAGGGTTTGGAGCCCCCAATCTTTCCAACACAAAGGATATCATTTTTAAGCTTTAAAATTATGAAATACTCATTGTTTTACACATTGGCAGGAGCTCAACTTTTGAAAGCAACAAGAAAATCACATTTCTAGCTTCCAAATTTTAAGAACACATGCTCAACATAAAATATCTAGTGAAAAGCTTCTCTACAAACAACAAAAACCTTAAAAGAATTAGGAGATCTCCTCCTATACCTTAGAGTCTTGAGAAAAACAAAATATAGAAGATAATGAAATTAGCTTTTGTGTCAATGAACTTCCCTCTTGCAAGAAATGAAGAAGGAATGCTTGACAGATGGAAGGTTGGAGATGCCAAGAGAGAGTTTGAGAGCTCTTTCTCACACTCTCTCTCTTAAAAAATCCAAAAGGAGATTCTCTCCTTTTGTTCGTGTTGCCCTAACCCACTTGGGCCAATTAAAGTGGATCCAATCCATTTCTATTTCTCTTGTGTTTTATGTAATCCCTTAATTTAAGCACTAATTTTGGTTATTCTTATTTTTAATCTCAACTATGACTCCTCTAATTATTTAATTACATTATATCTAATTATACTTTTCTTATATTAGTTTTATGCCTTATTTACAAAAATGGCAGTAGAAATTAAATTTCACTATATCATGTTTGTTTATTAATGACCTAACTAATAATTAATGTTCCTTAGCTTGTAAAGCTAATTTCCTTATTTACCTAACACCTTGTTATTTTTATTCTAATTCTCTTCTTAATTTTCTTCTCACAAGACTTGTAAGACATATATTTTAAAATTCAATTAATTCGTTGAATATTTTTGTATTTGGATCGAACTCATTCGGCATGGTCTGGTTGTAAGACAATTACCATAGGACTAAGTGTTGGTCCCAGATGAACTCAAGAGGGGGGGTGAATTAAGTTTTATAAAATAATTAATAATTTAAAATCAAACTCAAAACAATAATAAGGAGATAAGAGATAAAGAAGACACAATCAATTTTAATGTGAAAAACCCAATTGGGTAAAGAATCACGACGTCTAAATTGGATAATCAATCTAATGGACAACTCCACCATGATAATTTTGTATACAAAAATTCCTAGTATTCTAGTTTTCTAGTTTCCTAGTATACCCTTACACAACAATTATTCCAGTTGGTATCCTTGTTTTCTAGCAAAAAGCTCTCGTCTCAATTCACAAAGAATAGAGACAAACTCATATCTTTGTTTCCCAGCCAAACTGATATCCTAGTTTCCCAGCCAGAAGTCGCACGTCTCAATTCGCCAAGAACAGAAACAAAACTGGTATCCTAATTTTCCAGCTGCGATCTCTTCCAAAGTCAAGAAGAATAATACAATAAAATGATTACCTTTACGCTATTATTTCTTAAGTAAATAGGTACCTTTAAATTCTAATGGAGATTTGAAGAAACAAACTTCTCAAACGTTTTTATATGATCTCACAATAATTCTCTCAATGATGCAAACATAAACTCTTTAAAACTCTAATATTATTTGGAATCGAATGCATACTCTAAACACAAAAATATGTTTCTATTTATAATAATTTGAACATATGATTTTAATAAATTTTTGAATGCAATCCTAAAGATATTCTATCATATTATGTAATGCAATCTTAAAGATATTATATTATATTATGCAATGCAATCTTAAAAATATTCTATATATGTTTGAATGCAATCTTAAAAAATGTTTTATCTTATTATGCAATGCAATCTTAAAGATATTCTATTATATTATGCAATATAATCTTAAAAATATTATATCCTATTTATGAATGCAATATTTAAAAAATATTATATCTTATTTTTAAATGCAATCTTAAAAAATATTTTATCTTATTATACAATACAATTTTAAAGCAAATATTTTGTCAAGATCAATCTTGTAAGCTCTTTACATAAAATTTAATAAAAATAATCTTCTTAATTCCATGTCATCTTGAGTGATATCAATCTTCAAAATTCTTTAAATAATATTTTCAATTATGTTGGTATTCATAAATCCAAAATATCAGTAACTTCAAAATATCAAATAATTAGCACTAGTGCAATAAATATAATAATGTGACATTCATTGTTTGTTATCATTAAAACTTTATAAATTTTTTATGCATTAGGAGTTCAACAAATATCAACACTAGGGATTTCTATTAAAATTTCAATTAATTGCTACTAAGAAAATTAATTTCTATTTAATTTTTAAACCACTAAAATCGACGGTGTTACAAATGCCGCCTTAAGGTAATACATAAATTATTATTTTAGTTGACTAAAAGTGGTAGATGGGGGTGGCACCCTAATACTATTAGGTGAAGCACCAATGGCATCTTGAGTCTCCCAATAAAGGCTCATGTAGAGGATTATTGCACAAGTCAAATTGCAAGCATTCCCACCCACTTGTAACTACTCAACTAGCTTCTTGATGTCAGGAGATCTCCTTGGAAAAGGTTGTCCACAAGAAGGGGAAAAGATGTCAAGAGGATTTGAACCCATAATAAGAAAGACAATAGTTCCTACTAAATTTTTAACCATTTGTGTCAACCCACATTAGCACTTAATAAAAATATTAAATTTATCAATTACTAGGATAAAATGATTTTGTTTTCTAAAATATTTGTATAAATTTAAATAGTTGGAGTGTAATGTGAATTCTATGAGTAACTAATGTTTTTAAAATAAATAAAAATATTATTAAGAACAATTGATATTTTCTTTCATTTTTAAAATAACAAATACTTTACAACAAATTAAAACTCTCGAAATAATAACCACCAAACGCATAGATTAACTAACATGAGGATGTTGTTCCATCTTAACTAGTGGTTCCTGATTTGAGTCTTGGGTATGCAAACTGGAGGGAGAGGCTTATTATTCATAATTGTCCTACTTGATTTAGACATAATTGTCTCTAGTGAAAGATACTTGTTATTTAAACCAAAAACTATCAAAATAATAGATGGATTAAAAATAAAAAATAATTGATATTTATATTTTCTAGAAATAACAAATCATAAATCTCATTAATAACAAATTGTTTTTGAATAACATTCATATTGTATTGATTATATACATTGACAAGTCATTTCTCCTTTTTTTCATATAAATTCCCCCCTCTCCTTTTTTAACCCCAACAACTATCCATTATGCACCTATTCAGAAATTCAATCCAAACATTTCATCCATGGTTAAATAGTAACCATGGTTAGTAAAATCATTCCAAATCCAAATTTCTCATATAAAAAGATTTTTTTTCTTAATCTTCGATTTATTATGGAGAAATAGATCTTGAATAATTCAAAGTTCGATAAAAAATAAATAAAACTTGACCGAAAATTATTTTCACAAAGGATCAAACTCGGATATTATCCGAATGATTTAATCTTAATTTCAATACATTAATTACTTATGTCAAATCACTTAATTTTCATGGAAAAATAGTGTTACATGATTTCTCCCTTCTTTAAATTTTTATTTTTTATTTTTATTTTTAAGATTAAACTCCTCAAATCTCCTCTTGTCTCTCTTCCTCTTAGAAGGATATTAAAAAGAAAATAAAAGAGGTTTAGGAAAACAAAAACACAATACTATTGGGGTTTTGGAAAATTAAGAGCCAAGTTGGTGCCAAACCAAAAGTTCAATGAGGTCACATTAGGTTGGTTGTGGAAGCGTTTCTCTCAAGTTTCTCTTTGTTGATACTGGTATGTCTCTCTCTCTCTTTTTCACTTCCATTGATTTTTTTTTACTTCCAATGAAAATCTAGAATGGTATCATTTGACAATTTTCTTTTTAATTTCTGAAAATCCTCTTTTTATTTTATTTTCTCAAGGTATTTTCTTTTTCAGATTTTCAAAAACCTCTTAGATTTTGAAGAAGAGGGTCTGCATCGGTTCAAAACTTGAACTTTGGACCCTCCTTCATTCTCCAAAAAACACCATCTGCAATATTTAGTTTTTTAGTCACAGAAACAAAGCGCGGCGGGACTCTGAAATCTCTCCCTTCCTTCCTCTCCCTCTCTCTCTTACAAGCTTGATGTAGAAAGAGAAAACAGATAGTTTTCTTTCTCCAAAAGCCACGAACCATGATTCTCAATCGGTACCCTTTTTCAGTTCCAATCCTTGAATGCTTGCATACCTAGTTTTCGTTCTTCTGTTTCCTTACTTATTCGTTTTCTTAGTGGCGCTGGGGGAATAAAAATGGAACCTTTACATGGTGCTTTATTTGTTTTTTCTTTTTTTGGATTTGATTTTGATATACATGGTAAGGTGGTGTAGTTTGTTGATGTGGTTGTCTTTGATTTTGCTAAAACCCCTTAAAAGAGTTTGAAGTTGAAGCTGATGGTACGAAGTTTTTTGTTGGTTTATTTTTTAGGAGTGCATGCTGTTTTGATCTATTCCTTGGTGGATTGTTTATGAGAGAGATCCGTGTCTAGAAAATGATGAGTAATGGTGATCCATTGGATTTGTATAAGCTTTTCATGGTGGTGAAGGAGAAGGGTGGTTATGATGCTGTTTGTAAGAACAAGTTGTGGGATTTGGTGGGGGAAGAATATGGGTTGGGTGTGAAGGTTGGTTCCTCTGCTGAACTTGTTTATAGTAAACATTTGAGTTCTCTAGAGGCATGTTTAAAGAATGTTGCTGATGGTAAGTTCCCTGAGTGTGGTTTAGTAGATGATAGAGTTAAGTTTCACAAGCATTTGATGGAGGCCCAAGCTGAATCCTTGTTGGATGATTCTGGTGAGGAAGAGGCGGGGGATGAAGTCGAGAGGAGAGTATGTGACTGTAAGGATGGGAGGAAGTTGTGTGGTAGTAACAGAGTGAAGTATGTGAAACCGGAGTCAAATGTGGCTGAACTCGAGAGGGTATATGAGTATTTTGATGAGACAAAGTCGTGTGTTAGTGATAGTGTGAAGGGCAAGAAATCGGATTCTAATGGGGATGAATTTGATAATGTGTGTGATTTTCTAGATGGGAGGGAGTTGTGTGGTACTAATAGGGTGAAGGGCATGAGTCCAGAGTCTAATGGGGACAAGAAAGTTCAGAGCAAAGGATTTGTTGATTTGGATATGCTGGACCATGGGACAGATGAGCATATAATCAGAAACTTGTGTAGTCTTAATACTGAGAGGAATATACTGGAAGAGTTTGATGGGGGAAAAATATTAACTGTGGATGCATCCGATGCAGAAAGCAACATGCCTAGATTGTCGGATAGAAGCAAAAGCTGTGATAATGATGATGATGACGATAGTGATGAAGTCTTGATATTGGATCCATCTGGTGTTGACAAAGAGATATTTGGTCGTAAGAGGAAGAGAGAGTCTAAGTCAGAAATGCTAAGTTGGATTACTAGCATTGCTAAAAATCCTTGTGATCCCGCAGTTGGTTCAATTCCTGAAAAGTCTAAGTGGAAGTTTTACAGTAGTCAGGAGATCTGGAAGCAGGTTTTGTTGTTTCGAGAAGCTGTCTTTCTGAAGAAAGATTTTGAGACAATCAGTGAACAGCTTAGTTGGCAGGTAATATGAAAACACCATGTGCTCTTTGTTTGCCATGCCGGTCATTAATGAAATATGAACTATAATATAGGGTTCTATGTCATTGTTTTGTGCTGAGATCATACATCATGGAAAAAATCCTTATAAATTTGGGATAAATTTATTTCTTGAATTATCTAATTGAATATATGTCATAATGTGATATTTTTTATGTTTGGTAACTATTATCATATTTTCTTGTCTAGGCCCTTTCATCATTTATATAGTCTTAAGGCCCTTTCATCATTTATATGTGGAAATCATGGACGGCACGTTTATACATTTCCCCCTATAATTAACTAATGTATTGGTATTTGTTCATAACTACTGGTTACTATCTTCTTACCTGTTTTCTTGGTTTTTGGATGCACCTATTGATATTGTTGTATTATATTTAATACTCATATTGCAAATCTTCTATTGATTTTTTTTTTCCTGTTGAATATTTTTTTCTCTCTTAGTTCTTAGAGAGCTCTTTTTTGGGGTCTCCAATTATGGTTGCTGATTACTTAAATCTTGCCCTGTTGTCCTCCATAATTTAATTCTTGAATAATTATTTTTTTCTTAAGTTTTTAGAGAGCTCCTTTATAGGGTCTTTAATTATGATTTACTCATTACTTTAATCTCACTGTAATACTTCATAATTTAACTCTTGAATAGTAATTTTTTAATTTCTTTTTCAATGTGATGCTGTAATTCTATTAATGGTAAGCCATGTTTCTTTTTGGAGACCATTTATATAATTGATATTGATATATAATATGAAGCATACCAACAAGGTCCAGTACAGTTAGTAGATAGTCGAGTTCCTTAGGTATGTTGTTAGGGGTTAGGTTCCTGGCTATGTGTATAGAGAAGATTTTGTTGGGAGATGCAAAACCCATTTTCGTTATCCTTACGCCTGGAAAGGAATTAGTTTCCGACTATTGGTTGGGGAATATCCTTGGTGAAAACCAAACAAATAAAAAAAATACATGAACTGTAGTAGTCAATAACACACTATGAGATTCAAATAGTGGAATAACACACTATGAGATTCAAATAGTGGAGTGGTTTTCAGTAGCGGACGTAGTGGCTGCAATAATGGCTTTTTGTGCACTATAGCGGCGCTGCCATGGTATAGGCTTCAAAAACCCAATTTAACCCCGGAACATCACTGCTTGTTTTTTTTTTGGAGTAAAATATTCCATAAAAGTTACCTCTGTTTTGATCTGTATTGTTTCACACATTGTCAAAAGACACCGAGGAAATTTGTTTTCAGCATTCAGAAAATTCAACTTAACATATAAAAAATATTAAAAATTAATTCATCTCTATTTTCTTTTGTGAGGCTCTTTATTGTAGAAAAGAGAAATGTTAGAAACACATTCTCTAACACACTTTTTATTATTGTTTGAAATTTATCAAAAATTACAAAATTTTGTAGGTTCCACTTTTTTAATGAGCCTCCCTCATGATTTTGTAGTTTTTAATTTTTTTAACTACTAATAGTGTGTTAGAGAGAAGAGCTCATTATGTTTCATAAAATATAGCTAGTTTTATATATCTCTCTTTTTAACTTGCTATGTTTTATAAAATATAGCAAGTTATTTTGAGGTGAATATACCTTTTATGACAGATATAATTCACCTTGTTTTTTATTTTCCTTTTAACAGAGTGCTTACATTGTAAAATGATCCATAGCAGTCAATGGTAGACAGCGGTGTGGAGCGGTCACCCCCTAAAAACACTGTAGTGGGAGTGGGTTGATCGCTATTCTGAATATATCTATATATTCTAGATTTTTATATATAAAATATCTATTATATAACTATAATATATATATATATATATTTGTTTAATAGTATTTTATACATTTGCTTCTATTATATAATATATACTTACATAATAATTTTTTTATATTTTTTAAATATTATAGAGTAATTTATATTTTTGTAACAGTATAATTTTTTTAAAATAAAACTAATGTATCCCAGTGGCAAAGGCTCCTTGCAAGGAGAAGGTATGGGAAGGGTTATTGTATGTAACCTTACCCATGCATATGCAATGAGAATAATATATGGTTAATTAAAAAACTAAAAAAAAACTATGTACCCCATTGCTCAGAGGTTTCCCGCTATGCGAAGGTAAGAGGGAGAGATATTGTACGCAGTCTTACCCTTACATATGAATAGAGACTGTTTCTGGATTCAAACCCGTGACGAATAAGTCACCAAGACACAACTTTATCGTTGTGATATGGTTAATTATGGAAAAAAAACCTCCCCTGCAAAAATAGTATTTATATATGATTAATATTGTTTGGGTTGGAGTCGCCTATTTAAGGTGGTGGTCCAATGCCCATTCTAAAGTTTGACCCAAAAAGCAAAAGAAAGTTTATAACCCCTAATCTTTTTCTCTTTCTACCATTAGGCACCACCTATCCACCATTTTCTTTTCATTTTGCCTAATCTCTTTCTCTTCACCGGAGTGGTCATCGGTAGTTTTGTCAGAAAACACTTTTGCTGGAGAGAAAGTGGGTTGCGGACAAGAAATTACTCCAGGAGTGGGATAGTGGCACACCGCCGCTCTGGTGTGTTCCCACTCCACTACAGGGTGCGATTAACTACTATTAAATGATCTTAATATTTATTTATTTATTTTTTTTGAGGCTCATTATAATAGGAAGAATACGGATCGGCAATAGTATACAAATATTGATTATCAATTTAAATCTTTTGTTATGCTGCTTATGTTTAGTTTCATTTAAGCTTCTCTCTCTATATTTTGTGTGTTTGTCCTATATTTTTAGCCTGTTCAGTTTGGTGTTTGCTAGTGTCAACGTGGATCCAGTTGAAGCAAAAAATACTTGCTTCTGTGTGTCATTTAAGGTTATGGACTTGAAAAAGTTGGAGAACGTGGATCATAAAATCAAATCCAAACACGCTATTTGTACATTAAATGTGTCAAGAATGTCTATGTTCACGTCATGTCTAGTGTCCATGTTTGTATTGAAAATTGAAAACACCCTTGTGTCAAATTAAAGACAAAATTTTATGCCATTTTGTAGGGACAGAAAATGCATCCTTCCATGTATGATGATCGCGCTGGGGCAACGTACCATCTTAGACAGAGGTTGAAATGTGACAAGAGAGTTTTATTGGGAAAAACTGCATCTAAAGGAGTCTCCTTAGCTTCATCTGGAGGAACACATGGAGATTTGGAGAGGACCCTAAGTTCTCATGCTGAAGATTGTGCTGAGAAATTGTTACCTGACTCCTGTACTGCTCACGCAAGTCTTGATAGATGTGCCAGAGTGCATATCCCTTTGGGGCCAAACCATCAAGCTGAAGTGCCAGAATGGACTGTCATAACTTATGAGGTTGATTCTAAGTGGTTGGGGACCCAAATATGGCCTCCAAAAACTGTAAATTCCAAATTTCGTTTTTTTGAAAGGGACCCCATTGGAGTGGGAAGACAAAATTCATGTGGCTGCCAAGTACAAGGTTCTGTTGAGTGTGTCCGGTTCCACATTGCTAAGAGAAGGGCTAGAGTTAAGTTGGAATTGGGCGAGGCATTTCACCAATGGAATTTACATAAGGTAGGTGAAGAAGTTGGGGGTTCATGGACAGAGCAAGAAGAGAAGAAGTTCAAAGATGTGGTGAAATCAAACCCTGCTTCACTTGATAAATGTTTTTGGGATCATCTTTTCAAAACATTTCCTAAGAAGAGCAGAGAAGATTTAGTCAGCTACTATTTCAATGTCTTTCTTTTGCAGCGCAGAGCATATCAGAATAGGCATGCTCCTGATAACATTGACAGTGATGATGATGAATCAGAATTTACACCATTGAGGAAAGTTTTTGGACATCAAACACCAAAACCTAGCAGCTTCACCTTGTTATCCCCAAAAAAAGCCACATTCAAAAGGGAAAATAACAAGTGAATCTCTGTCATATCTTGAGCTTCATTGAGAATGTGAACAATTTTGTGCGTCTTCACTGCACCAGCTTTCAGTATCAATGGGTCTTTGTCCCCTAGCTTAGAATTTTAAATCACCATTGATTTTGGGGAGTAAAAAAATGTAACTTAAAAGTTTGGTTTGATGTAGGGTCAATTTAGGAGGAGATGAATGATGTTTTTCAGAGGCTGACAACTATGAAGATTTGACTGCTAAGAAGTTGGGGGTTGCTTTTAGTTTACATGCTTCCAATTTTGAGACATCCCTTCTGTCTGTTGGCAGTGATATGTTGCAGCTACAGGTACTGTTGCACATTTTTTTTCACCAGGTTTTGACAAGGGTTACTTAAAGTTAAAACAACAGCATAAGGAATAGATAGAGCAACATTTTGTTATAGAGTTTCATGAACAAATGCAGTAAAGTGTTATTTAAATTTCAGCCTTTCATCTGATGTGAATTTCTATTTGAATGTTTCTTGCAATTTCGTTTTTCGATCAGGTATTTGCAAGCTTGTCTATTACTTTTCTTATGGACAAAATTTAGATAGAGTTTCTAATGTGTTTTTGATGTTATTCTCTAATTAAAATTGGAGTTTTACTTTAATAATATTGGTAATAAAGGTTTGCATTAAAAAATTAGGTTACTTAATTTTTTAATTGGAAAATAACAATAAAAACACTTAAGGAATTGTATCTAAGATTTGTCCCTTTTTTATGCCAAGTATTCTGTGTTGTATTTAGGATTAGGGCAAAAAAACCCAAATATATAAAATCAATCCATATTCAATCCAATCTAATCCACTTTAAATCCATTTAAATGGTCTGATTCTATATCTAAATCCAATCCAATTAATTGAATATGAATTGGATTTTTAAATCCAATATAATATTTTCGACAATGATAGTTAAGATTCTTTGACCAATTTTGGTAGGGAGCTATTTTTTGGTTGATGTCGTCTAGAGTTATTTTGGTCAATGTCAACTGATGATATTTTTAAGCTGTAATCTATTGTGAATATTTTAAAGTTAATGTCGGTAAGGATTTTTTCGACTGACGTTGGTTAGGACTATTTTTGTCCAATGTCGTCTAAAGTGTTTTTGGTCGACCTCAGTCAAACTATTTTTTGGTCAACTCCAGTTAGAATTTTTATGTCGATGTTTGTCAAGATTATTTTTTGGTCGACGTTAGGTAGGTTTTTTGGTCAACATTAGTTAGGGTTTTTTTGTTGATGTCAAAAAAATATTCTAATTTATTGACATAAATTAGATTTTTTTTTTGCTGACATCAGATGAAAAACATCATTAATCAATATCGACAAAAAAAAAAACCTAGTTGACATCGATTAAAATATTCCCTCAATTGACGTCAATTGAAAAAATCCTAATTTATGTCAATAAAAAATATCTCTGACGAACGCCGACCAAAAGAAATAGTTATGGCTGATGTTGGCCAACAAACCCTAGTTGATGTCAACAAAAAAATAGTTTCAACCATCATCAGGAAAAAAACCTAACCAACGTCGATCAAAAAATAGTCTTGACTGATATTAGCAAAAAAATTATCAACAACTGGCATCAACAAAAAAAAAAAATTACTAGTCATGGTCGATACTGATAAAAAACCCTAGTCCATGTTGGCCAAAAAATATTACCAATTGACATTGACTAAAAACCTTAGCCAACATCAACCAAAAAATAATCCTACCTAAGATTGACCAAAAAAATCCTTGACCAATGTCAACCGAAAATGCACTGATCAATGTCAGCCAAAAAATAGTCCTGATTGATGTTGGTCTAAAAATGTTTAGGTCGATGTTAGCCAAAATTGTCCGGTTGAGGTAGGTCGAAAATACCCTGACCAAGATCGATCGAAAATAGTCGTGACCAAGGTCAGTTGAAAATAGCTCTTAAATGGATAGGTGCTAAGTTTTCATTTTTTAGCGTTTAATTACTAAAAATTGTAAAAATTTCTTATAACAATTAAGTGGATATAAATTGGATATGACCAAATCCATATCCACTTAAATGGATTAAATCTTGAATCTAAATTATTTTTTAAAAATATACATATGAATTTAATATCTAATCTATTTAAGTAGATATGAATTGGATTCTGAAAAATCTAATCCCCCCTAATTGTATCATGCTTTTGCTAAGTATATTATATATACCCAATTAACCAAGACCCTGTTGACCCTTATGCTTTCCATGAATATTTTTTGTAGTGAATTTTCACGTGCCGCTCGTCTCCTTTTAGAGTTAGAAAAATACTAGCATCACACTGCCTAATATTCCTCTTATATAATATCTAAAGATCTGAAGTGGTTGCATGTGCATCATTGTGACGAGATAAGTAACAAATATTGATTGGAACTATTTGTATAAAAAATATTTTAGGCAAGCAAATTTCAGTACTTAACCAGTAATAATTAACATTGAGAAGTTTATATCTTTTTTCCTTAGCTACTTAAGTACAAGTGACATTAGGATGAACCTAAAATTTATGTTTTTCAAATAAAGCAACCAAAACTATCACAATTCAATATCCCCTTGTTTCTTCACTAATATGCTATTGGGCAAATGCTACTTTGGACCACCTAACAAAGGTGGTCTACGGTGCACCATTTATATTTGTTGTTGGATCCATCTAACTTACAGTCATACGATAAACTCCATCACACTTGATTATTCATCTCCCAACTCCATTTGTCTACCACTCCTCCCTAGGTTTGTCTCCTTGGCGGCCATCGCCACCATCTTTGCACCACCACTCTCTGAGTTAATGACCACCATCTAAGTCAAAAACCACCATAATCATTGTTCCATTATTGTTGTCACCCAAACCCTCCTTTGTATGTAGTATCAACCCTCATTTACCAAACATTTTTGCAAAGACGTGAAAGCACAGACACACATTCACTTTACCTTCAACCGGAACTTGAAATGGAACCCACATGAGCCATATACACACAAATGATACATGAACATTAACCCCAATCATTCTTGATTTTGTTTATAATTTCAATTTTTTGTTGGAGGAAAAAAAATGGTCTTGGCGTGAGAATGAAGCATGTGACAAACATTTAGTTAGACGTTGTTGCGGACATCGTGGTAGGCTTTGTGGTGCCACTAAGGGTGACCAGGTTCCCTTGTCGCTGTCGACAACCTCTTCTCACTTTCTTTATCTCTTTTCGTTAAAATTGACCATGTGCACTACACGCACAACAAAGGAAAACAAGAATCAAAAACCTTTCGTTAACTTCAACTTTTCTCTTTAGGTAACATCAATGATTTCCTTGTGTTTTGGAGTTTCAAGATCAAGTGTTTATGGAAGAGGACAAGTGTTTGAGTTCTTCTTCTACAGCTTCAAGATCTATATCTCTAGTGTGGTAGAAGGAGTTTCGAGAGGAAAGATTTTGTTGATGATAATGCGGGGTACACTGGAGATGACGACGAAGAGTACACAACTAAATGAAAAGAAAAAGGGTTGGAAAATATTATGCTAGTTATCTTTCAAATCCTTGATGTGTTTCACTAATAAAAACATGATTACAAAAGCAAGTATTTTACTTTATCACTTTTGACTTATACAAGTATTCTTTATGACACTTTTGACATATCCTTAATCTTCTCTTAAGATTGACAAACACACTAATACTATTTTATCATTAAATAACTCTTGACTTTTCAAACACAAGTTTGGATGAATATAATTTAAAATAACTCTCAAATAGAGAATACACAGTACAATCAACTTTGTTAAGCAAAGGATTGCACAATGAATACTTGTATATGATTGTCTAGAGAAAGGCTTGTATCATAGTAAAAACAAAGCTTGATGATTTCACTTGGATGTAAAAGTTATTCTCTGGTGTGCCTTATTCTCAATAGGCTTGAAGAGATTATTATTGTGGATTTCAATGCCTTCTTCAAAATTATTCATTCTTTCTCAGAGTTTGTCGTATATGCACGTGGCAACATGAAACGGAGAAAGAAAGGAGGTAATAGTGCTGCCCTTTTATGAGCAACATTCCACTACTTGTACGATGAATTGTCTTGTAGATAATATGCTTTTTTCTTACATGTCTTAGTATTCCCTTGAAATTCAAATGATTAGGCAATTCAAAAGGTCGAAGGAATAAAAAAAGGTACAAAACTCTTAAGCATGAATCATTCTCGTTCAAGGCCCATGTGTACTATATGTTTTTGGATAATAGAAGACTTAAATATAAAAATGTGTAAGTTTTTCCCCCTCCAATTTGGACCTTTAAAAGCAACTTGGCACATTGATTGTTAGTATTCACAAACTCTTAGATGTCTTTTCGGTTATAGCGCATTGGACGCTAGATAATCTTTTAAGAAAAAACAAGATCAAAGAATTATTAGACACAATGTTATATATAATTAAAGTAATACAAGGGTTAAGGATTTCAATACCAAAATGTCTTGGACCATAGTGTTCTTATAATACTCAATAAAATTCATTAAGTCCATCAAATTTTAATACATTTCTTATAATCAAAATCATAAAATAAGTTTTAAATTTATTAGGTATCATCAATGTCTTTGGTTCGAACATTGTAAATATATAAATATTTAAGTTTTAAATGTATTATATAATTTAATTTAAATTAATACTGTATAACATAAAAGTTTTAAATAATAAGAAAAATTATTATTAAATATCACACATTTTTATATTTTTTCACTTGTTTTCCTCATTCAACACTATAAGATTACTCTCACATTGCATAAATAGAGATTGCATCTTGACTTAAAATAAATATCACTTAAACTATAATTTTTCTTGGTCCAAACATCTTACATACTAATCCAGGCCAGGTTTGAAGACTTTTATTAGAATCTATCACTCAAGTCATCAATCAAGAGAGCAAGAAAACCAACTTAAAGATATCTTTCTACCATTTTTTTTTTGGAAGGCAGATGTCTTTCTACCATTATTCCACGATAAACCTTTAACTTATTATGTTTAGAAACCAAACAAATGAAATATAACGTATTGACAACCTAACATTATGACAATAACCATGGTTGCAGTTGCAGGGTGTTGCATTGGTATACGCTAGTTTTGCAAAATGGACTCGTTGGTGGCAGGGCCGTGATTGGTGGTGATGATGACTGGTGTATCAGGGTGATGTAGGAGCAACGGGAATAACCGTTGTGGTGAGACATGCAGAAAGAGAAAATATTATGTCGAAGTCTATGTGAGGTCTAACGTGAATGATGATAAAAGAAACGAGAGTGTGTAAAAAAAAAAAAGTGAGTGTGAAAGAGTGAGAAAAAAAAAAAGAATAGGTGATAAATTGATGATTAGTGTGTGTGTGTGCTCCTGCTGCGAGTAAGAGAGAATAAGTGTTTTTTTTTCTTTTCCCTGAGGTACTTATGTATTAAAGGGAAGGAACGATGTTATGTAGTTAGTGAGAAAATTGAAATGTTTATGCAGTGTACGTCACTTTATAATATTAAATGAAGAAAAACAAGTGAAGAAATATTGAGAGAATGTGATTATTAGAAGAAAAACAAATCTCTTATTATTTAAGATATTTATTTTAAGTCAAATTTATAAAATATACTTCAAATATAAAAAATAAAAATTATTTAATTAAATAATTTACTGATAATGAAAACAATACTTAAAATGTAAATAGACAACATGAATTATTTGAAACATTTAATTTAAAAAGTATTAAAAATTAATTTAATTAATGAAATATTTTTTAATTGTGATTTGATAGTGTCTTACTGTATGCAATATTGATTAAATAAGTTTGATGAGTATTTATTAAAATAATCAGGGAAAGTAAAAAAAAAACTCCGTTGATTAGATAATTAATTTTAAAAAAATATATTAATTGAATATAAAATCTTAGAAAACATGTGTTGTAAATCTGTTAATTTAATTGTCATGTGAAATTATATTTTAAAGGACAATAGTTGCCATGTGAAATTTAAAATCTTGTGCATGGATCCTCCATTGAAGACAAGAAAAGCAACGAAAAAGAGAAGGATATGTCAATGAAGGATATGTTAAAAAATAAAAGCTTAAATATATTTTTAATCAATAATAAATATTTAATTTCTGTTTACTCTTTAATAAATTATTATTTTATTAATAAATTTTTGTTTTAAGTTGAGTACCCCTAATAAGACAATAATTTTATTTTTGGTCCTTGACACTTTTTTCTAATCTATGATAAATTAGTGAATTTTTTGTTTATCCCTTGATAAAAAAATTTCATTTATAATTAGTTGAAACTAAAATAAAATTTGCTAATTTATTAGAAAATATACACAAAATTAGTTAATTTATTATATACTAAAAAAATATAATGAACTAAAAATAAAATTATCATTGTATTAGGAATTTTATGCAAAACAAAAATTTATTAGAAAATAAACACAAAAAATAATATTTATTAGGATAAAAAACATATTCAAACAAAAAACAAATAATATTAGGTGAACTTATTCCATGAAAGTCAAAACATTGCTTGCTAGCTCATAGATTTTGGTTGATGGAGGAGGAAATAGAACCTCGATTGAATTAATGCTTTATCTAAAAGAGTACCACCCATTTCAATGAGTTGGATAAGAAGCACCATGGATACTCAACAAATGTGCTTCACTCACTTGATCATCAAGCTATATATTGCCGTCTAAGAATGAAAATTTTGGCCCTACACTCCAACATGATCCTAATGGATTTCAGTCAATTTATCAAGTTGCCTTAAACGACAATGTGTAAAATTTTAGCTGGTTAATCATGAATTCAACAGATATTCACATGGGATTGTTCAAATAGTCAAGAAAAATTCATGTAGGTTCATTCTAGAAAATAATAAAGTGAAAAAAAGGGAAAGCTACTTTGGATTGTGTAAAATTTTCACCACTTAAGAATTACATGTTTGTATAGTGTATGTGTTTATATTTGATCAACTCAATCTATGGGTTATTTCCTAAATAATTAAGAATGTTTTTTTTTAAAAGAATGTTATATAAGTATGGCAAATAAACTTGATCATTATGAAATCAAAGAATGCAACTAATCTGTGTTGTGCATGGTAACAGTTTATTTTCGTTTTACACTACTAGCTAGTCTCACTATCAAAAGAATATCGATTGATAGAGAAATACTATCTGTTGAGAAAAAAATTGTATTCCCATGATTTCCGTTAAATACGCGACTTTTTTTTTTTAATTTTATTTTGTGCCTAACTTTCAATTAACAAATAAAACACGTGCACATGTATTTGCGCAGATACATGCATTTGTTTCTCGTGTCAAATATTACTGCTCTAATTGATATATGAAAGGAAAAAAAATGTTTAGGCTAGATTTCAGTCCTATGATCGTGTTTCATTTGAGTTTTAGTTCCTATATTCCATTTTTTCTTATTTTGTATTGTTATGTATTTTCACTAACAGGCTATCTAGCATAATTATTAATGAGTTGATGTTGGATCAAAAGTTCTTTTTAAGGTATTTATGGAAGAAATACATCTGAAAATGTTGATCATTATGTACTTTCCCAACCAATGGAGGTGGAGAGTGTGCATAGTGCTAATGGAAAAGTAGAATAGAGAGAACGTGTATCTTTCTTTATTTATAAGTAAGTTACTTCTAGATTAGTTGATGCTTCTTCCGATTTGTTTGACTAAAATATCTAACTATTAAGATCTCCTTGATTATTGTTAAGATTATAAGATATTGGATCTTTAATGGGTTTTTTTGTAATTAACACCACTAGACCCATATATTAGATTCGTAACACGTATAATTCGTAACATGAAGAAAATAATTTATACTGGTCTATGTTCAAGATGAACAAGGATAATGTTTAAAGTTTTAAGATCTTTTGAGTTTGGTCGAGCTAAGGTGTAACTAAGATGTTAGTATATTAAATGCTTACGTAATAATAATTAAATTAAAATGATGATGTATATTAAATGTTAACTTAATAATTTTTTGTTTCATTATATCATAATTATAATATAAAAAAATATTTTAAAATAATTATTATTTTAATTTTTTAATATAATAATAATTTTTTCACTTATTTTCTTCATCTCATTATAATTATTATGTAAAAAGTATTAACGATCATAAATAGAAATTACATAACTTGAGACTCCTCATTGGTTTATACCAAACTAAACATATCTCTGCCCTTCAACCCATGATCCCTACCCTACGTTCCTATGCATGAAAAACATGAAAAGCAAGTGCATCTAGGCATTCATCAATGACTTTAGTTAACACTTGTAGTTTCAACTGAGACATTCTAGGCCAAGATAAGCCTAGGAACTTGAATCCACCATCAATATTTCCTATCTTGCATAAAATCATAGCAAGGACCACAATCACAAAACCTATCTTGAAAACCTTCAATCAAGTATTGAAGAAATCAACGAAATCAAATGAGTAAGTATTTTGGCAGTTTTCCCCTTTTTGCAAACCTTCAATATTGGACTTGTTTATAATCGTCAGTCCGGCCTCGTTGATTTTATTTTCATAATGGAAGCGTTAATAGATCCAGTCCTAGCTTTTGCGTGAATAACTGAATATATAGTTGAATTATTGAATCTTAAATGTTCAACAAATGAAAATTAATATTTTCTTCATGTTTTTATCATCATTATTATTGTCGCTATTGAGAGTTTTAAACATCAACTTCACATATTAAATTCTTAGCTTGATATATATATATATATATATATATATATATATATATATGAGTCAATAATTGAATGATTTGAAAATATTTTTCGTTCATAATATCATTGATTATCTATCCTATATTTATACATACAAAAGTGAAAATTTAGGTTAATTTTATTATTTTAAATTAATAGTTAATATTTTATTCTATTGTAAAGATTTGAATTTAGCTTCAACATGTCAGCAACAATTGATTCTCAAATTTATATATGTTATATAGCTAAAAATCAAGGGCTATAGAGTCTTATAATTTGGATACAATATACAACCATATATTACCTACAACATTATCTTAAGACTTATCATTTTTCATTACCTAGGGATCAAAGTTGTTATTAATAGATTACAAATACAGCATTTGATTTTGAAGGAAATAAAGAAAGTTTAAAATTGTTGTTGTTGATGCAGTCACATTTGGAACAGTCATTCATGATCTTCATAGCATACATGTCAATAAATAATTTCAATTTCAAAATAACATTTGAAATATCATTTTGAGACTATTTTAACTTTCTTTTTAGTTTTTGTTAATAGTTATTTCCATTAAACAAAATTCATATAAGGGTTCACGAGTATAATAGTCACCAACGTCTATCAATATAAATGTTTATTTGGTGGCTGCTTTTGTTCTTAGAGCTAAAAACATTTGGATATAATCTTCAAATCAGTCACCACCTCCATATTATTGAAAGGCTTGAGAATTTTACTAAGCATAAATTAGGAGTAATTAGACTGATTAGGATCTTCTAAATTGATCTCAACATTTTTTGATGTATTTTTTTATATTATTTTGTTATGTTATAAACAATTCATTTTTTCTCATATAATCTATTATTTATTTTTAAATCAATTATTTTTACTCAATCATTTTCAAACATGCGTGCACACAACTAACGCGATCCGTGCTTATGCACAGTTTACCAACTAGTTAAATGGATAAATTAGTATATTTAAACAGAAAAAACAAAGACATTGTAATACTTGCATCTCTAGGAAAGGAAATATAATTTTATTTTTTTTACTAAAATTAATTACAATTTGTTAATACATATTGATCTCTTTTATCTATTAACATTTTATACATTATTTTTCATCAAGGTATAATTAAAAAGTAATAATTAATAGAGTTCTTCAGTTGCTAATGTGTTGGTGTTCTTAGCTTTTATTTTATTTTATTTATTTTGACATTGAAAAATTAATTCTCATATTTTAAGAAAATATATTTAAATACAAATTTATAATTCAATTTGATTTAAATTTACATATTATTTTTATTTAACAATTTAAAATTAATTTTACTAAAATAAATTGTTTTTAACTTTAAAATAAACGAGTCATAAATAATAATATATTGTAAGAGTTTTTGCTGTCATCCACTACCACCACCATTGGCTATACCTTCTAAGTTCCAACCACCTTCCTCCTCCTGTATCCACTGCTGCCGCTACTGTTTTTTCAATAAATTTTTAAAATTAATTCATAATTATAATTTTATATTCAATTCTTCATCCATCTCAAATTTAAAATTTGAACTTCTTATTTAATTTTGAGCATCGCATAATTAATTAATAGTTATTAGTTTATATAATAAGAGACTTAATTTATTTTAAATGAAATTAAAATTTAAGTCTTTATAAATAAAAATAAACATTAAAATAATTTATAATTTCTTATTTGTTACCAAACATAAGCTATGAATCTTATGATAGATGTCAAACAAAATAATGAAAAAAAGTCATGCAGGTTTGATTTTATGTATTATTATAAAGTTTCAAAATTAAAAATGAGTAATACAAAGATTTTATAAATGCCATATTATTTTAAAATATATTATATTTTGTTTTATTTGAATTTGATCATGCTTTAAAATTAAATGAATGAAATATAATGTAATGAAATTATCCATTATAATCTTTTTTGTCAAATTTTTTATTAATTTTTGATCGATTTGCTTTACTTTTAAATACCTCTATATTTTTAGCACCAAAAATATTACCTCTATATACAAAACAAGGGTCGACTCGAAAAGAAAATAATATTCTAATGAAAATTAATTTATTTTTATTCATAATTAAAAGGTTATACTATTTTTTTACTTTAAAATATCTATAATTAAGTAATGAAAATAATAAATATTATTTTAATAATTTTCTATATAAATATCTAGAAATAATAAATAAAGATAATTATTTATATATACTAATAGAAATAAAAAATATTTTCTCAAATTAAACATCACTTGAACCATTTTAGTGCATATACAAATTATTAATAATGATCAAATAAGTATTCTAAAAATTAGCACAACTCAAATTCATCCAAATTATTATAAAAAGTCCGGTTACTGTAACAAGATTCCAAAACATTATTGTTTTCCTGACGTAACCGGGAATATAGTAGAACACCACATAACACAACATCATCATCCTCATTATTGTGCTTAATTGCATTTTTTTATGTCTTTATTTTTTCACTTTTGTAAATTTTATCCTTTTGTTTAATCTATATCCCATCGACTCAATTTTCTAAAATTTTCTCAACTTAAAATTCATTATGTAAACATACATAAAGTTATAATAAAATATCACATCAATATGAATGTAATAAAATGTTACATTAGTATTTTTTATTAAATATTATTAGTATATGTTAAGTTGATAACTGAATTAAAATTATATAACTAATATAATAATAAAATTAAATTGTATAAGAAATTTGAGACAAAATTCATAAAATTAAGAAAAGTGAATTTAAACATTTTTTTAATATATGCAACAGATATCACTTGTGACCATTTTGTTTTAACCGAGTAAGACTGACCACGTGTTAAACACATATTGTCCCATTATTCACGTCTATGATATAAAATTATCAAGCATAAAAGATATATTTGGATAAATTTCTTTAAAAATATTTTAAAAAAAATAAGAAAAAAAATATTTTTTTATAAATAAAATTAAATTTTTTATTAATTAATTTTAGAAATTTATTAATATAATTTATCTAAAAGATGAAATGATATTTATAAATAAATTAATAAATTTCTTTTTATTTTTTTTCTTTTAAAATACTTCTATAAAAGTTCACAATAAAATTAGTTGAAATGTGAAAAATCACGTTGTAATCTTATAGATCCATTTTCAAGCTGTAAAACTCGAACTCAAAATCATTTATAAAGTTAGAATAATTATATCTCATTTAAACTACATGTTTCTTGATTTTTTATTAGAGAAAAAATTATAAGTATAAAATATTTTACATAATTATTTAATTATAATTTAATATATGATAAATTTATTAATTTTTATAATAATTATTTTAAAATAATTTCAATGATAATTTATCATAATATATTTTTTTTATATTATATGAATTACGCTCTTTTAATTATTTATTTTATTAGTGTAAAATATTTGTTAATTTTATGAATCATTAATTCACTTATATTATTATTATTGTTGTTGTTGTTTATCCTAGTTGTGCTGATTGCTGTCTGAATCAAATTCTACTTCCTTTCAGCTGCACAAGAGTTTCCAATCCCATCTCTCTCTCTCTCTTTCCACTTGCCAAAGGAAAAGGCTAAAGAGAAGAAAAGGCAAAGCAAGGTACCAACCAAAACACACACAGAGAAACATGTCTTCTCCAAGCAAGCGCCGAGAGATGGACTTGATGAAACTGTTAATCCTCTCTCTCTCTCTCTCTCAATTCATCAAAGTTTCAATCTTTTTGTTAATGGGGTCTCTTCCCTTTCTTTTCCTGATTCTGGGTTCTCTTTGTCTTTTGTTTTCCGTAGGATGATGAGTGATTACAAGGTGGAGATGATTAATGATGGAATGCAAGAATTTTATGTGCAATTCCATGGACCCAATGGCAGTGAGTTCCCTTTCATCTCCTTTTTTTTTGCTTTGGTGCTTCTGATGAAGTTAGATGCTTTGCTTTTGTGTGTCTTTGCCTTTTTTTGGTGGTTTTTTCATTTTTTTTTTATGTGGTGGAGATAGCTATTTGACCTTGGTGGATTTAGATTTGTGTAGCTGCAGGATGATATTGATACCTTTTTTCTGTTTATTGTGTTGATTGCTATGTGTTTTCTGCAGATTCTGTAAATATATTTGGGAACAACAATATTTTTTGTGTTTGGTTTTTTAATTTGCAAAGAAATTTTTGTTACTTTCTTATTGATTTCTCCTTTGCTTATTGTGGAATTCTTAGTCTGGATATAGAATTGATTTCTAGCTGGAAAAGGATCGGTTTGAGGCTTTGAGCTAGAACTTTTGTTGGTTTTTTAGCTGTAACAAATTTAGCATCATAGTTGCTGATTTCACCTTTGATTGTTGTTTTGTCCTGTTTTGAGACCCTTTTCAATATTTCTGTATCATGCACCTTCCTTTTTCAATAGTATTTTTTTATCCGTTTGATGGCTTTTGGCTTTTGGCTTTTGGCAGGTCCTTATCATGGTGGTGTGTGGAAAGTAAGAGTTGAGTTGCCGGATGCTTATCCTTACAAATCTCCTTCCATTGGCTTTATCAACAAGATCTATCACCCAAATGTTGATGAGATGTAAGCACATAGTAGTAATGCTCTGATAATTGTCTGTATTGAGTAGTTTACATGTGTATTAGATATAAGAATAATTGTGTGTCGGTGCGTCTGATCTGTTCATCTTGGATAACATTAATTTCAGGTCAGGTTCAGTTTGCCTGGATGTTATCAATCAAACCTGGAGTCCCATGTTTGGTAATGAAATTCATTAAATTTTCTGAGAACATTTGTGGTTTTGTTCAATGTTTTATATTTTGACATTTTTGTTATGGTTCATATGCCAAAATCTATTTTGTTCCAGATCTTGTAAATGTATTTGAGGTGTTTCTACCTCAACTTCTGCTGTATCCCAATCCGTCAGACCCCTTGAATGGAGAAGCTGCAGCTTTAATGATGCGTGATCGACCAAGTTATGAACAAAGGGTTAAAGGTATTGATCCTTTCCTGTTTTTCATTTTCTGAATATGAATTAGTTTATATGCATCACAGACTTGCTATGTTTTCATTGCAGTTTTTTTTATTTTGGTCTTCCTTTGTCAGCCAAATCAAATTCTAAACCAAGAGGGACACTTGAATAAACATTTTTGACCTCTGGGTAGTAGATGTAGACTGCCATTACTAACCAAATTGGATGTGCATAACTGCTTGAATGTGTCAGTGCATGTGCATGCATTCACTCAAAACACAAACAATTATAAGAACTTCAATTTTAATAATTCTTAACCTCATTTCATCATCTTATTAAGAATATTAACACAAATTGCTGCTCTTCTTCTATTAACTGCATTATGAACGTTAACAGTTAAGGTCTTATCTGCTGATGGAATTGACTTGGTTGACATCTGCTACCAATATCATGTTACTGTCTTTTATGATACCATCAAATCCATGGCATAAAAGTGAGGCATAGGAACGACTAAGGATGGAGTAGCTTAACAGGACAACCATTTAGTAGAACTTCTTTGTTATAAGAACACATGAAATTTTGGTTAAGTAACAATTTTAGTGGTGATATAAAAAATAGAATGGAATGGAACTAAACATAAGGGAATGCATTTTATTCATTCCATCCAATGCCTTGTTATTGGTCTATGGACAATGAAATGGTAACTTTATTCTATTTCATTTCATTTTATTCCGCACATCATTAGATATCCAAAATAGCCTTCTTTATCTAACTTGTTATAGACAACATCACTTCGATAGTTTTTTAAAATCTAGGCTTGAATTCTTCTGAGAACCCATTTCTGGTTTTTATTTCAGTAGCAATCAAGTTTTATTTATTTATTTAATTCATACTTGACTGATGTGTCATTGGCTTCTATGTCAGAGTACTGTGAAAAGTATGCTAAACCTGAGGACATAGGGGAAGCCACAGAAGAGAAATCCAGCGATGAGGAGATGAGTGAAGATGAATATGACTCTAGTGATGAACAGGTTGTTGGTAAAGCAGACCCCTAGCTTTGCATACATGTCCTGTTCTTAACTTTGTATTTTATCTGTACATGATGTTCTTCTTCTAGTTCTGTTAATTCATCTCACCACATGTGAACTTATTATGGATAAGGAGGGAAATTCCCCTTCTAGTTTCCCTGTCGCTGTAAATAAAGTACCATTGATTTTCCTGATGCAATCATATTTCATGTTTAGCACTTTCAAGTGATTATGCTGTTTAGCCATGGTAATTTAATCAACAATGCTAGCACACAGTGTATAAATAACACTCTTTGTATTGGGTGATTCATGTTTGTTCCATTAAATGATGTGAATCTTACTCTATTTATTTAGTATGTCTCCCTTATTTGGTGCTTGTTTGTTTTAAAGTTGAATAGAATTGATTTTTAATATAAGTAATTTTGAAATGTTGAAAGTACTTGAGGGCTTAAATTAATCTCGGCCACAGATTTTACATTGGAACATGTGGGGAATTGATTACTGGAATAGAATAAACAGGCCCTTGCTAGGTGTAACATGGAATTAACCTAATACCAGAAAAAGACAATGCTAGCCAGTGACCAATGAATGACAACAATTCTTGTTCTTTTCTGCCTAAACTATTCATTTTCTAGTGACTTTTGCAGCAAAAAATATAAAATAAAAAATTGAGTATTCTGAGTGGTGAATACAATTGTGTAGAACCTTTTGAAACTGATCAGGAAATAGTCTCGATGCAAATCCAATCCACGAGTCACTGATGATTGTGTCAATATAGTAATTAACAAGGTCTCGTACTCCATTAAGCTAAATCAAAATGCTAAAAGGGTAACAACTTCTATAATGTTGTCCACAATAAAAGCATCGTTACCATTAATTTTGGGTGCTTAACATTAGTAATTGTAGCCAACAAGTTAAGAGCAAGAATTGGCGCCGAACAATTTAGTTAATCATCATGCTTAGAACAAATTCCGTAGCTCAAAAGTAAACCATGTTTAGTGGGAGAATATTTCGTCCTACTATAACAGATTATGTTTGTAACGGTGTTGTAAAATATTCATTGTAATTTGGGTTAATTTAATTTACTCTAAAGTTTAATTGTTATGATTTTTTATATTATTAATCAAAGTTGTCCAAAGAAAACGGGATTTAATCATGTAATGAAGAAAACGTCCAAATAAAATTCTAAGACATACCTGACTTGTCTGAACCTTTATTAATTTAAGGCGTTTAAAGTGCTTAGAACCTTATTGAGAACTATACTTGACGTAATAAAGTTGTTGGAACCCTTGGCAGTCATTATCAGTTTTATTAAAATTGAATTAGTCATTGATCCAAGTTGAGGTCAAGATTAATGGATCAATTGTCAAGTCAGTAAGTCATTGGTTAAACCTATAAATTAATGTATACTAAACTTATAAATTTTATAGCTAAGATATAGATATATAATATTTTTTGCACCTATTTGTAACAAAATTGTGTTGGTTTAGGTCCCTGTTTGGGGTGATTTTAAAGTTTAAGTTTTGAAATTCTTAAAAAAAACTAATTTTTAGTTTTAGTTTCAAAAAAGTTTAAAATTAAGTTTTAAAATATGATTAATTTCATAATAAACTCATTTTGAAATTTTCATATTATATTAAAATTAGTTTGAGTGTTTTTATGTGGGATAACAACAATAGCTATGGTGATGGTGTCAACAGAGATTGTGGTAGAGATACCAGTAGTGATTGCAGTGACAATGAGGATAGAGGTGGCGGCCATGATGTCAATGACAATGGTAATAGTGGCAGTAATACTGGTGGTAGCAACCAATGGTAACAGTGACAAATGCGTTATTGGTGGTGGCAGCAATGACAGTGGCGGTGGCAATGGCGATGTTGGTGTCATTGGTGGTGGTGGTGGTGGTAGTAATAATGTCAATGGTGTCAATGGCAATGATGACGATAGTGATTATAGAAGTAGTGGTGGTAGCAACGTTGGTGGTGGGGATGGCGATGGCAATTGGTATTGGTGGTGATGGTAGCGGTGGTGGCAATGGCGATGGCGGTGCTGGTGGTGGTAGTAATGTCGATGGTGACAACGATAGTGGTATCGATGTGGTAATTAGTGATGACAGTGATAGAGGTGGAATTAGTTGTAGCGATAATGGTGATGATGGTGGTAGTAGTAATGTTGGTGACGATGGTGATGACAATGACAGTGATGGTAATGGTGTTAGTGTCAGCAGTCAATGGCGTTAGTGGTGGTTGTGGTGGTTGTGGTGGCGGTGACGAAGGTAGTATTGGTGGTGGTGACAATGTCAGTGTCAATGGAGGTGTGGTAATAGCAGTGGTGAAGGTGGTAGTGGTGGTGGTGATAGTGACATTGACAGCAACAATGGTTATGGTAGAAGTAATAACAATAAAGTGAAATTTTCAAATGTAAAAAAAAATGTGTTTTTTTAAAACTAAATCAACTTCATTTTTATCAAATATATTTTGTTTTAAAAATTACATTTAAAAACTAAAAATTAGAAACTCACCACCACTCCAAACAAACTCTTAGTAATAATTTTAATTGTACAATGCCTTTGGGTCAAGGGTTCATAGCGTTTCTTATTTACTAGAATAGATAGAGAGAACACATCAACACATGGGACCCTCCAAAGGCATCACAATAGTAGATATATAAGATAATAATATGGCCAACGTAGGAATCATTTTGTTGTAGTAAAACTGTTCCCCTCCCCCTCATTAGATGTTGAGAATGTGTATCGACCATATTGTTTTCTTGTTTATGGATATATATTCTAGTTATTGAAGAATCATTGTTTTCGTTTATGGATGTATATCCTTCACCACAGGATCATTTTGTTGTAGTAGAGCTGTCCCCCATCTATAAACGAAAACAATAAATAAATCGAGGAATCATCTATCGATCTAACAATGTTAGGCAAAGGAAAATTATCCTTAGGGCAAGTTTTCTTAAGATTGCTTTCAGCAAACCTTCCTGGAATCATAGAACTCAAGCTTGCTAGGGAATCAAGTGGTGCATGGTTATCATGGATGACCTCCGTCATCCATTATCTTATAACCATAGTAGTGTGAAATGAGTTTACCAAATTCCTACAGATCACATTGATTATCTGTCTGAGAAGAACTAGGATGATGTGTCCGAGATGGATTGCTAACATAACAAAAATTACTGCTATTTTTAGAATTGATCTCCCTATGACTATGAGTGTTGACTCTAGCGTACTTCAAGTGAACCAAGGTCCAAGACCTTCAAAATTTGATCGATGCTCCAATGTAGTTGAAACATGATGAAAAATGGTTAAACATATGCAAAAGACACTTTGACGTCACGTAGGTAAACATTCTAGAGATTAATCCTTGTATGGACTACTATGAACCAAGAAGTTACTATACAAGAGATTCAGCAGCTACCTAAAGAAAAGCAATTCCTGCAAGATGCAGATATTCAAAGAAAAAAAAATGGAGACCATTGTAATTTAACCCATTGATTTGAGGCAGCTATAAAATACAATGGAAGAACTAACTCTATATTAACAGTATGGGCTAAACCCTATCAAAGGCAAGGGCCACTAAAACTCTTCCTGAAAAACTAGTACCAATAATATCTCCATTATATACCATCCTTTTGTCTCCAAGAAAAATCTACATATGGCTTGGTCTCCTCTTACCAGAATCTGTTCGCAAACGCTTTACAGGGTTTGCCCAACCAACTGACCCACCAGACCCATTTGAGTGTTGAGATGGCTGGCTACCCCTTCCCTGTTGAGCCAGTCTAGCATCCTTTGGGGTTGAACCTGACCCTGGACTTCTTATAGCACTAGGTGGAGAAATAGGAGCAGTTAATCCAGTCCTACCCTTCCCCAATGATTTGTCCCTGTCATTTCTTTTCTTCTTGCACACAACCAACTGACCTGGATGAGCAAGCAGTGGAGGGTTATCCTGCTGAGGTTGTTCACGTGCACTGCCGCTTCCGGTTCTTGAGTTCTTCTGTGGCAAATGACCTTTGAACCTGGCATTTTCACCGTTAGAAGTTGATCCGCTTTGTGACAGCTTTTGTGAAGGGCATGGATCGGTTTCCGCATCATTGGTCATTCTGTGCCTTTTGCTAGGGCCAACTGTCACTTGCCTTGGGGATGCTGCAGTACCGGCAGGAACTTGGCTGGAGAACGATAATGCACCTCTTGCTTCTCCAAAGTCTGTATCCGGAAACGCAATTTTCAAAATATCAAAGAAGAGATCATGGACCTTCCTTGCTTCAGTTCTTACCTGCAAATAATGATCACTCAGAACTTTTAATAGTTACAAAAATGGAGATCAAATGAACATCCTAGTCTATCAATTTCAGATCCTTTGAACAGAAAATCAAACATGCTATATAGCTAAACATATGCCAAGTTGTCTTTCGACACCAATTAATTTTCCAAATACAACAAGTTCAGTGTATGTTTCCATCATTTTATACAATATCACGGATAAGAAATTTCACCTCATATGAGTATCCATAGAAATGCATTGCACCCCTCAACATGAACTGTACATCAAACACAAGCTCCATTACTCCACTATAATCCATTCTATCAATCCGCTGGTCAATCTTCCGTAAATCCAACAGACTGTTCCCAGATCCACCTGCATGCCCAGAATTCTCAATCCTCTTCCACAAATCTGTTAGCAAAGGTACAATTTGATGGCCTTCCTTGTCTATTCTCCTTTGGAGCTTGCTAATTACATTTTTGCACTGCATGTGAACAAATTGTGGGTTCATATACTTACACCGAACAGGCAGGCAAAAAACTACAGGAAACATCCCCAACATAGTTTATAACACGGAATGGAGTTGAGATTAAGTCCACATAACCAACAGAAAGTTTTAGGTAAAAACAGAACAAAGAAAGTAATATTTTCAGGATAACAGGCAGGCAAAAAACTACAGGAAACATCCCCAACATGGTTTATTTAACACGGAATGGAGTTGAGATTAAGTCCACATGGCCAACAGAAAGTTTTAGGTAAAAACTGAACAAAGAAAGTAATATTTTCAGGATAACAGGCAGGCAAAAAACTACAGGAAACATCCCCAACATGGTTTATTTAACACGGAA
The DNA here is from genome assembly GCA_007407185.1 of Glycine tomentella. Classification (NCBI taxonomy): domain Eukaryota; kingdom Viridiplantae; phylum Streptophyta; class Magnoliopsida; order Fabales; family Fabaceae; genus Glycine; species Glycine tomentella. The sequence continues at coordinate 1,499,025 of PYAF01001061.1, forward strand.
TGGAGTTGAGATTAAGTCCACATGGCCAACAGAAAGTTTTAGGTAAAAACTGAACAAAGAAAGTAATATTTTCAGGATTCCAGCTGGTGAAAAAACCTTAAAGCAGATCCTGTTGTATTAATATTAATATTTTATCTTAATTAAGCTTGAGATTAATAATGTGATAGGAGTAGGAGGTAGGATATTGTGTAAAATAGGAAAGCTGTTAGCTGCTGTTATCTGTTAGCTGTTAGTAACTACTTATTAGTTAGTAATTCAGATAGTAGTTAGTAGCAGATTATAAATAGACCATTAGCAGTAGAGAGGAGGGAGGAGAGTATATTGTAAGGAGGCTGTGATTCTTCGAAAATCACATTGTAACAAGCTGGAGCTAGTCTCCAAGATCCAATAAAGATTCATTCAGTTCTTTCTTTTCTTCTCTGCCTGATCCAGGTTCCTAACACTGGTATCAAAGCTCCAATCCTGGGGCTTTGTGAGGTGAATGGGATCGAAGAAGATGGAGGCCAGAATCAAAGCACTGGAATGCGCAATGGAGGAATCGCGTGAAAGCAACCAGTTGAACCAGGTCGCGATTGAGACCCGGTTGAGTTCGATGGAAGAATTGCTGCGGAGACTGGCTGCGACGCTGGAGAAATCGGAAATGGAGGAAACAGTGCATTTGAAAGGGCCGAAAGGGAGGAATAAGGAAGATAGAGAAGCAAGGGTGCGTCAATGGAGGCAGATTGAGCTGCCGGTGTTCGCTGGGGAAGATCCTTTGGGCTGGGTATCTCGAATTGAGAGATATTTTCGCCTTCAAGGGGTGGGTGAGGAAGAGAAAGTAGATACAATTCTGGTGGCTATGGAAGGTGAGACCTGGCGTGGTTCCAGTGATGGGAATCCTGGACTGCTTCCCAATTTTGGGAGGGGTTTAAGTTAGCAGTGGTTCAAAGGTTTCAAGGGATGAATATGGCAAATCCTTTTCAAGCACTGTTGGCATTAAAGCAAGAGGATACTGGGCAGAATTACATTGGGCATTTTGAGAAGCATGTAGGAGCAGGCAAGGGGCTGGATGAAATCTTTCTAAAGGAAGTTTTCTTGAAGGGTTTGAAGGAGGAAATTGGGACAGAAGTTAGGGTGCATGAACCCAAGTCACTGCTGGACACTATGATGAAAGCAAGACAAGTGGAGGAAAAAATTAGGGCACTGGAAAATATACCAAGAATCGGTAAAGGGTCTCAAACAATTCAGAAGTCTAGTTTCTTGGGTTCAAGAAATGGGAAAGAATGGCAGCAGGACAGTGGTAAAGGAGGAGAGACAGTAGGGGGAGCTAATAGTAAGGATCGTGAATCTGTCCAAACTATGGGTGCAAAAGATAATGGCTGGCAAGGTAGAAGAACCGTCCATAGATTGTCACCAGCAGCAGTGAATGAGAAAATGAGGAAGGGTGAGTGTTTTACATGTGAAGAGAAGTATCATCCAACACATGTGTGCAAGAACAAGCAGCTGAGGTTGATGATTATGGAAGAAGAAGATGAAGGAGATCCTTGCTGAAAAATACAGGTTTTTCACTTTTTCTTCACCTGGACCTTGGGGACAAGGTCCATCTTGAAGGGGAGGGTATTGATTGGAGTAGGAGGTAGGATATTGTGTAAAATAGGAAAGCTGGTAGCTGTTATTATCTTTAAGCTGTTAGTAACTACTTATTAGTTAGTAATTCAGTTAGTAGTTAGTAGCAGATTATAAATAGACCATTAGCAGTAGAGAGGAGGGAGGAGAGTATATTGTAAGGAGGCTGTGATTCCTCGAAAATCACATTGTAACAAGCTGGAGCTAGTCTCCAAGATCCAATAAAGATTCATTCAGTTCTTTCTTTTCTTCTCTGCCTGATCCAGGTTCCTAACATAATGGTTCTTGCTTGCAGTCCTTATAAAATGCAGTGAGGCATGAAAAACATAAAACCATAATGGGCAGAAAATAAGACAACAATCACATAATGACACATACTCCTCTCTGGATGATTTCGGTTGTCTTAGTGCCATGAGCTGAAGATCCATTTGGATTGAGATGCTTCCCCTCCCAACTTTCTCCGGGGTGTTCATTGCCATCCTCTGAAGAAGCAGATGTGCAATTCAAACGATTAGAATTAGGTGATCCATGCAATTTGGATGTATTAGCTACTTTCCTTGAAGGTAACTTTTGCTTATTTTTTAATGATGCTTCATTCTTATCATGCTTGCTGGCATTGGAGTCTCCAAAAGATTTTGGTTCCGAATCAATCCTTGTTTGAATTTGATATTTATAATCTGCCAAAACAGATGATTCTCCACGTTGAAGAGAAATCATCTCACTGCCAGACTTGTCCTCAGGCTTTTCCATGGCATGGCGGGGACGAACACGAAGACTACGTTTACGCTTAATCTTTGGTTTCTGCAAAACTTGTTCATCTTCACCTTCATCACGATCATGAATCCAATCCATGTGAGAATCACCAGATACTGCAATTTCCCCTTCCTCTAACTCATCTCCCTAGCAAAAGTTATCAGAAGATATTTAATCAGAATGAAATAGAACAAAGACAGCCCCCAACAAAATAATAAAATATTCAAAATACAAATAAAATGTGTACCATAATTTTCGAAATAGAGCCTGGCCTGGCATCCAATGCAGAGAGGGAACCAAATTTTTTGGAAGAAACTGATGGTGAAACTGTCTTTGTCAATCTTTGACTGTCGGAGGATGATCCTGAGGAACCAGCTTCTTCAACCACATGATTATTTCTAGCATTTTCTGAAGAACGGGCAATTTCATATCCAGCATCAGAAGTTAGACCATCCTCTTCCAATCGATTTCCATCAGCCCCACTATACCCATCGTCTTCAAACTCTCCAATTTCCCCTTCTTGTGCAGAATCTTCATTTCTGTCTTCAGAATTTCCTTCAGAATACTCTCCATTTTCATCTTCCAACTCTTTATAATTAGGATGCTTTTTTCCCTTGGGCCGTCCCCTTCTCCTTTCAGAACCCACCTCACTGGATTCCATGCCAATACTACCACCCACTAAAGTGTTCTTTAATGGTCTTTTAGATAAAGCAGCAATAGCAGCATTCACTTCTCTTGTATTGGCTCGGAGCCACTCGGGAACCTCATCATGTTGCATCACGTCCTCAGGCCAATCCAGTTCTTCATCCATTTGATCAAACAATTCAACTTCCTCTTCACTCCTAGCAATCATGCGATTTACCTCCTGAAGAGAAGGAACATCATGGACATTTTCTTGATACCTTTCTTCATCATGTAACAATGTCTCTAAGGTCAAACGCCTCTCTTCATGTGTTGTCCTTTGATCGAAACGTCCAGCATTGATAACCTCATCAGCCATATCTATTTTATATTGTTGAATATTGTTCCTTATGAGGCTCTCAATGGATCCTATATAGCGATCCTTACCCACAAGTTCATCCTCCATATCAACAGTGCCTCCACTTCTCAGTTCATTTTCCTTCTGATGGCTAGAGATTTTGTCAACAACAGCTTCCATGTAGATAACTCTGACTTCTCTTTTCTGTCCAATACGATGAGCTCTGGCCACAGCCTGCTCCTCATTTTTAGGGTTTGGGTCAGGATCATAAATGACAACTGTGTCAGCAGACTGAAGGTTAAGGCCTCTCCCAGCAGCTCGAATGCTAAGCAAGAAGATGAAACTGTCCGAATCAGGGCTATTAAAGTCCATTATAGCCGATTCCCGGTCATCCAAATTAGTTGTCCCATCAATTCTTCTGTACACAAGTCTTCGCCAATTCAGGTAATCTTCCAAGAGGTCTAGGAGTTTTGTCATGGTACTAAACAGCAAAACCCGATGACCAGTTCTTTGAAGCTTTATAAGGATTCTATCCAGGATCCACAATTTCCCACAAGATTTTACAATTGAATTTGTAGATAATTCACTAAGTAATGGGTAATTCAGAGATGGATGATTGCAAGTTTTACGTAGCTCCATACATCTGTTATTTAAAGTCTTGTACTCTTTTGCCTGGTAATGAGGATTCTTTTGAATCTTACTGTTCTCACCCTCAGGATCAAGACGAAGGGTACCAGTTGATTTGACCCAGTCATAAATGGCACTCTGGACAGCTGACATCTTACATCGTAAAACTATAGAGACCTGCAATGCAGCACATATATTAGGATTGTGCCACCAGATAAAGAGTAAAAGGTTGAGGAAGAGTCATAATCAAACCTTTGGTGGTAGTGAACCCTCAACATCTTCAACACGACGCCTGAGCATGAAAGGCTCAAGAATCTGATGAAGACGGTGGATAATGATAACTTTTTTCTCAGTCTCAAGCCAATCATCCTCTGTATTTTGAGTGGGACCTTCCTTTTGAAATGGCTTTGAAAACCAATCGTTAAAGGCTTTCTTATTGTCAAAAACCTCTGGAAGAAGTAAATTTAAAAGCGACCACAGTTCCTTCAAATCATTCTGCAGAGAAAATTACACCATTAATAAATTTTATCAAGATATTTACTGCACCATGTACATAAATGATTTATCAATTGACAATGTGACACCTACATTAAAATATAGAACACAAGTCAATGTAATAACATGTATTTTACGAAGAAAGGCATGAATTTTTAGTCAGAGAACTTTGACTACATTCCAGCGACAACAACAAAATGAACCCAACTAGCATAATATGATATATAGTTGACCAAAGGTTATGGTTACAACACAAGGGGCATAATTAAAATTTCAACCTGTAATTGAATTAACAACATTCAAGCTTTAATCAAAAGTCTTACTAATCTTTATAATAGTATTTTATGACAGTAAAGTAAATGATCCATAGATAAATATGTTATTAGACCAAGGATATGATACATTTTCAAGGTAAAGAGTCTTCATAAAGCTAAAGCTATTAGGTGAAGGCACATAAATGATTTTAATATCTCTAATAGTTACCAAGGGAAGAACAAGCAGTGAAACAAAACAGGAAGCTGCAAACTTCAAGAAATGTGATGTTTGGTTAAATTGGGTCATAGACGACATTATGAGTACAGAGGAAACTACAGCTACAATGCAAATTGTGCCAAAGCAAAATAGACCTGTAAAGGTGTTCCTGTCAGAAGCAGGCGTCTTTGACAGCGATATCTATCAAGATCACGAGCTAGTACTGAATCTCTATCCTTCATTCTCTGTGCTTCATCAATTATGATATACTTCCAATCAATTTTTGAAAGCCTTGCCCGGTCATACATGATGAACTCATAAGTAGTCACCAGGACATTAAATTTCATAGCCATAATCTCCTGCAAATATAACACAAAAGGAAACTCAGCATTGAACATTAAATTACACATAATAGTGTAAGTCAATAAGCTGTGGCACACTTACTTGTGAATATAATTTTGACCGGTAATCCTTCCCTCCAGCATAAAAAATGCATGAAACAGATGGTAACCAAGTATACAACTCACTCTGCATGGTGAACAAAAGTTTTTGGATTAAAGGGACACTTAATCGCAAAGAAAATATCACTGAAATGAAAGAGTTGAAAGATCACCTTCCAGTTAACCATAACAGCATTTGGGACTATTATAAGATGTGGGCCATAATTTCCTTTAAACTCCATCAAGTATGCAATTAATGCCATAACCTGGACAGAGAAAAATATTCAAGTATTCCAGAGGTTCACATAAACATCACGGTAAGTATCATGAAAATAAAAGGAGTAATCTTCTTACATCTCCTACGCATGATGCAACAAACTTTAATATGAAGTGAAAATCACTCGGTTGGAAAAGAACACAACAGATTTTCTTTCCGTGTTAAAGAACAACACAGCAAAACATAACACTAACCTGTACAGTTTTGCCAAGACCCATCTCATCTGCCAGAATTCCATTTAATTTGTTGTTATACAAGGAAAGCATCCATTGCAAACCAACCTTCAAAAATAACATGTCAAATCCATAAAACCTTACTCCAATAGACAACAACAAGCAATTACAGACAATTTCATCAAACTCGGCAACCTACAAGTTGATAGTCTCTCAGTGTTCCTGCCCGTAACATTGATGGTTGGCATACAACCTTCTCACTCACAGCATGAGCAAGGCTGTAATACCTGGTATGTGGCCAATAATGGTAATCATCAGGTATCAGATGTATTATTATACAACCAACAAAATGTACAAAAATCATAACTTAGATAAACAATATCAAAGCATTAAAATTACAATAAATATTATTATTAGGCAATTAGCACATTTTG
>PYAF01001061.1:1505378-1523258 GCA_007407185.1 Glycine tomentella
TGATGGTTGGCATACAACCTTCTCACTCACAGCATGAGCAAGGCTGTAATACCTGGTATGTGGCCAATAATGGTAATCATCAGGTATCAGATGTATTATTATACAACCAACAAAATGTACAAAAATCATAACTTAGATAAACAATATCAAAGCATTAAAATTACAATAAATATTATTATTAGGCAATTAGCACATTTTGTGCCAATACACCTGGCTGTAAAAATACACCTGACCTCGAGCATCATTATGCCAAAAGCATTAAACTCAAAATACAAAAAAAAAAAAAAGAAAAAAAAAAAGAGCAACACTCACTTGCTGACAGATGAGCTGTCTTTAGGAGCATTCATCTCCATAAAACGATTTCTAATCATCACTTCCTCTCCAGCACAGGCTGCTGCCGCTCTGACTTCTTCTTCAGAAAGACCCTTTGGTCATAAAACATATAAATGGATCAATGAATAATACATTATTTCAAACAAGTTAAAATGTACATTAGAAACACCTAAAAACAGAAACCTCAAATGAATTGTACAAACTAAAAAAAAATGCACACAAAAATAAAGGTTTTCTCCCAGGCCACTGGAATTTGCTTTTTATCTTTTTATTTTAATGAGAGGGGAGATGATGAAGCATGCCTGCAATCGTGCAGCAGCTGCAGCAGCTTTTGCTGCCTCTTCCACTTCCTGTTGATTCTTAGCGGCAGTTATCTTACTTCCTAATTTATGGAGATACTCTTCAGTCTGGGTTAAGAAAGTTGAAAGAACAGCATATCTCTCTGCAGCATCACCTTGGATGCTAGTCTGCTGCTCCAGCAACATCTCCCTATATCTGTCAACATCATTGTTTTTTAAGGCTTCCATCCTTTTATTTCTGTCATCATCCTTACGTTTCGAGAACTCTCTCAACATCCTTTCATGATACTTGGCCACCCCCCTGTTGCGAGCAGTACGGGCATCACGAATGGCCCAGTGTGTTTCAAGAAGCTTCTTGCGCCATTGAAATATAGATTTCAGTTGCTTCTCCCTTAAAGCTCTCTGAGATGCCTGCACTTGTCTAGCAAGTTCCATACGCTGACGTTCACACAGCCTAACAAACTTGCGGTATGGCCTATCTGGCATTGCCATTATCTCTTGTTGCTGTTGATCAATCTCATCCCTTAAACGTGCCTGAAGATCTAAAAGGCGAAGTTTTTTCTCTTCAATTTGCAACCTCAACACAAGATCTGGCCTAATTCTTTTCCTCTCCAAGTTTACAGCCAGTAAACCTTCAATCTTCTTTAAACTCTCTGTCCTTCTCTTGCCAAGGACCTCTATGCCTTCCTCAAAAAGAAGCTCTTTCACATCATATGCCAATGACAAATTGTTGTTGTTTATCATCATTGATGACCCAAAGGAATCATGTTTTCTGGTGAAAAAAGGAAAATCAAATAGGGGTCCATGATATTTTCTGGTGGATCCCGCATCCTTTGTCTGGGAAACAGCACTTGCTTGTGCAGGTTTATTGAGTTGCATTGCGTCATTTACTGAAGCCTGGGGAGCAGCAACAGCTTTTCCCTTATCTAATACTAACTCATTTCTAACAGGAGTTCTGCCAATTCCATGTTCACTTTCTTGATCTGACTTAGCAGAGCATGCAATAGACTGCTGATCTTCCTTTCCAGCAGATTCCTTTGTCACACGGGGTGTGCCTTGCACATGAACTGTCGTTACATTGGAGTTCTCATCTCTGACAAAGACTTCCTGCTTTGAAGAGTTCTTTCCATTAATGGATAAGATAGGCTGTGAATCTTTGGCATTGAACTCATTCTGTCTCGGTTGTTCTGCCACAATATTTCCAGCAGATTTCTCTAGATTTTGTGCTCCTTCAGAATGAATTGACTGCTGCACTTGCAAATCAAGAGGTGGTGGAATGATGGCCCGAAGAAGTTCTTGGGGGAGTGCACCTTCTGCTTTCTATCAACCAACAGAAGAAAAAAAAAAAAAAACGAATATCAGTGAGTGCAGTCTCCATTAAATATTATGTAGTACATTCTTCACTAGGTCTATATAAATAGCACAAAAATAAACACGCAAGGTGGGAAGACAGACAGATGCAGACAAAATGAAGAAGGAAGTAGAGATTAAACCTTCAGACGCCTAAATGCTAGTATTTGTGCCTTAAGAACATGAAGCTGTTGTTTGGTAAAACCATTTCGTTGTTGAGGCATCTGAGATGGTCCCCCCTGAGTTTTGGGGTGATTTCCTGATCCACCTTCATTTGTCAGACCTCCAGCCTGAGAGGTAGATTGGCTTAGTTGCCTGATGTACTGCATTTTCGCTGGTTCTGAACCAGATGATGAAGTTTTTGCATTCAGAGGATGATCTGCACCTAAGTTCATGTTTGCAGAGGACTGCTGTGGATGCACAGAAGGCATTCCATTTACAGTTACAACTGATTGCTTCAAAGATCCTTGAGCGTCTCTGCCATGAAGACTGAATTGCTGTGCTGCCATGTCACTAGAGCTACTGGCTATACCAGTACTAATTGGTGGGCTCGAATGGCTGGGTGGAGCCGTCTGCCTGGCTTTTGCAGAACCTGATGGTGCAGACACATCACTGGATGAATTAGCATGTGCTGAACTCTCACTTGCGACTGCCGGAGAAGTAACCTGCTGGTTTGAAACAGGGACAGGTGATGACAGTGCACCTAAGTTAGTATCGTTTGCCTTTGGTTGTTGAACCATCCTTGATTGCATCAGTGGAATGAGCTGAGCCATTAAGTTAGCATTTGCAGGATGTGATAGATCTATATTTCGTTCATGTGCCCATGCCTGCATAGCCCGCAACTGAGAAGTCATTGCAATCTGGTTGTTCATAGTGTTAGGCATGCTCTGCTGAGTTGCCAGAGCTTGCACAGGTCTTATAATATTTCCAGGCATTAAGTTTCCAACAGCTGGTCCCTGGCTTGAAGAATTTCCTTCACTCTTCTGATCAGGTGCTAGCTGCTGCCCTTGCTCTACCCGCTTTTCCCCCTGAGTAAAATGTTCAGATGAATTTTTAGACGATGATGCTTGTGCCTGATTCACTGCCTGCATGGACATAAGATCCTGCATTTTCAAATTTCCCATTCTCATTTCCTGATCCTTTACAGATAAAGGGCCCAGCATTCCCATTTTAGGTTGCTGCTGTGACTGCATTACCAAAGCAGACTTTTGTTGCGAAGCCTGCAGAGCATATTGAAAGTATGCTGCTTGTGCAGGATTTAGCATTTGCTGCTCAACACCTTGAACCTGGTTGGAGCCATGCTGAGCTAAATCAACAAATTTTCGAGATTGCTGAGGTAACTGCATCGAACTAGATGGGAAATTGTTACTCCCAAATACTCCTTGAAGACCAGCTTGATATGCCAAAAATGCTTCACTCCCTTCAGGTTTTCTAAGCAGTTGCTGTTGAAATGGCTGCATATGTGTATAATTGAATAGAAGTCATCATACCATAAGACAAATGATATGGTTAAAGGTTAAAAAAAAAACAAGACATAATTGCCCATAATAACATAAAAACTTGTTATAAGATCACAATGCAAATTTCACAGATATCAAGATACACACATAGGACACAAATACTTTTCAAAATACTAACATAAGCCAAATAGGTTCCCAAGACCAACAACCACCACTTTTGACTTCATAATTCATATCTTAAAAGGTAAGACAGGAATTTGATGGAGATTTATGCAGGCTACTACTAAAATAAAATACAGAGGAAAAAACAAAATTTGAACTATACTGATGTAACATAACTATGAAATCAGAAATGAGACCATAGTCATAAGTTATGACATATTCTTAAGTACCATGACATGTATCAGTTATACATTTGATAGAAAATTATAAGTCAACAAGATACAGACGACTGCTCAAAAAAAAAACAAGATACAGACGACACCAATCATTGACACCACCTATATTTTACTAATAATGACAGAAGTAAGACAACAGAGAGAGGCAGCAAGAACAGTTAATACAAATTAACAATATACAGAAGTAGACGAAATAACACTTTTTAGCAAGTTGCAACTGTAGCTTGTTTAGTTACAATCCACAGTTAATCAATGTCTTTAAACTTATACCATGTACTCAATAGATAAAGAAAGACCAAAGGGAGAATTCATAATCCAAAGTAGTAAATCAACGTGCATAAATTTCAACAATAGCACCTGAAGAGAGTTATAGAAAGCCAAAATAGGGGGTCCACTAAGCCAGAACATAACCCCAGGTTTTATTACCCTGATGCTTTATTATTAATCATCATCAACACCTTTTAGCAAGTTGCAACTGTAGCTTGTTTGGTTAATATCCATAATTAATTAATGTCTTGTATAATTGATTCAAGAGATAAAGAAAGAGCAAAAGAGATTTCATAATCCAAAGTAGTAAATCAATGTGTATAAAATCAACAAATAGCACCTAAAAAGAGAGAAGATTACAAAGGCAAAAGAGGCGGTTCATTAAACCAAAGCAAAAAACCTAAGTTTTACTACCGCAATGCTTCATTATCAATCATCATCAACATCTAAAAGGAAATTCCACAGAAAAGTGCAGGGAAAAAAAAATGCAGAATAGTCAAATTTGCCTACAATATTCAACATCACACATCAACAGAAAATAAAGGCAAGGACCAGTTAGCAAAAAATTTAATAGTCAACAGAAGAGTGCAAGCTATCATGAGATGAAAAAAGGAAGCTAGATTGGAATTGACGCATCAGCAGCACAAATCTGCACCCAATCATTTCCAGATTCAATGATTCCATCAGTCTCCACATCCTTGAATGCCTGAAAATCAATTGGTTTCAACAAAAAAAAAGGAAAAAATAACCACAAACACAACAAACTAACCAACTAAACCCCAACACCAAGTGCATTAAATGCAAATTCCACCACAACCCATTTTTTCACACTCCCGTGTGTTCCAAAATCTGAATTAGCAGCAAAATCAGGTACCAAACTTGCCATCACTTGTCAACAACAACAACACAATTCAACCAAATTTTCACAGAAATTCAGCTAAACCAATCAAAATCCACACCTGCCTAGAACCTATCTGCTGCTGTTGTTGTTGTTGCTGCTGCTGCTGCAATGACTCCAAATGTGAGGCCGCCGACGACGAAGAAGACGGCGACGCAGCCGCTGATGACGTCGATGCCGCCCGCCCCGCCGATTTCCGGCCGGGCCGACCACCGGCACCTCCGCCAGATTGCATGCAACCACCCCAGAATTCACCACCTACAAAAAATCACAAAATTCAGATCACACCCACTGATTAAAGAAAAAAAGTTTCAAACTTTGGATAAAACAAATATGCCCAAAAATGCCAGAACCTCGAAATTCCTCCAAATTTCAAGAAACCCACATTTTTTCCCTCCGATCCCAACGTTCAAAAAAAAAATCTAATTTTCTCTCTCTAGCTGCGTCTCCTGACACCCACTTTCTCTCTCTAGAATCCGCAACTTTTGGGCAATAGGGGACAGATCTTTCCCTGCAGAGGACCGAACTTGACGGAATCGGTGATTCCACTGTCTGGGCCACACGCGATGTCGCAATTCACAGTCAAACCCTAAGGGAAAAAAAATGTTTTTCTTTTTCTTTTTCCAAAACTTTCGTTTTTCTATTCCATATTTATGTAAATAAAAATAGCGTTTAAGTTTAATTTCTTTTTCTGTTTCTTTTTTCCTCAGGTGGGTGACGAAGCTTTCTCTTTCTGCTTCTATGGTTTCTCACTGTGCGCTATTTATATGTCCGAATGGCTACGGTGTAGATTTACGGAAAGTGGCAATTCAGATTGCCCTTCGTTCTCCTCGAAATTACAAGGAAAAACCTGTACTCCATAAGTTGTAACGTTTGTTTATAGAATTTTTATTTTTATATGTTTCAAAAAATACTTTAAAAAGTAAATAAGTGATTTTTTATTTTTGTATGTTTAAAAAATTAATGTGTCTGTTTTTTTATATAGTGAGAATTAAAGATATTGTAAGAGGATTTATAATAATTTATATATTATATTTAATTAATTGAAATAAATTCTCTTGATAATTAATGTGTTTGGTGAGAAGGTTAAAGTAAATATCTGAGGATTTTTTAATAGAGACTTATATGAGGAATTAATTTTGATTTTTATTATTCGTTATCGTAAAAAAAATAAAGAAACTTAATGTACTAATATTACATAAAAATGGATTGATATTCAAGTTTACTTTCTAATTATTATAATTTCATAATAAACTTAACGTACCAATATTACTTAGTAATTATAATACAGTAAAAAAAAATAATAAACCTTTTTTTGGGTGCTAAATATTGATGAGCCATTTTGGCGCACAAGGTGAAAAAATTGCCCACGTTAATGAGGAAGATTGAGCATCACTAAAAGTTAGCTTTGATTCTTCTACTCTAAGTGAGCTTCATAGTTTTTAATAATAGGATATTTATCTGCACTTCACAATTCATATTTTTACTATAATTTATTTATATTTATGTTCAGTTTGAATATATTTATCACATTTAAAAAATAGGTTTTTTTAATTATTATCTAAAATTTACCTTTAATCATTTAGATATCTAACATATTTTTATGATTTCATTCTAATATATGTCATTAGTCTTATTCTGTTAAATAATAACGTGACAGACAGAGTGTCATGTTATCAACATTTAATCACTAACACATCATTCTCCCTCACCCTCTTCTCCCTCTCCCTACCTCTCCCACATCTTCTTTTCCCTCTCCTTCACCTTCTTCTTCTCCCTATTTTCCATTATTACGATTTCCCTTGGTATATATGTTTTTCTTCCTGTTCGCTCGCTATTTTATTGCTCCTTTGCGGTACCTAAAATGTAAACGGTTTAGAGTTTCAACGAATTTTGAGGTTTGAAATACTGACAATTTTGAGTTGGTTGGTTGAACCAAGCGTTGAAAATATTGTTGCAACTAGGTTCAGGTCAGCAACAATTGTAGTTCCCAAAATGGACCTAGGAGTTTTTTTTTATGGTTAAAGGTAGAGGGAATGAAGGTTGTTAGATTTGTTGTTGAAAGCCAGATCTTTGATTTTGAGACTACAATCTTATAGTTCTAAAGTGAAATCTATGTTTATTTTTAGTTTTGGGTTATGAATTTTTTTATATTATCAATTGCTCACCCCAATTTCTGGGACAGGAGTTGCAGTTGGGTAAAATTATTTCTATAATAGTAACCAAAGCCTCATTTGCAATTGTTATGAGCAAATCATAGTGTGTATGCTGGTCATGGGATTTCCGGTGAGGTTTGGATGACTGTTGTTGGTTACAGCAGTGGTTCAAGTATCTAGTGGAGTCTCCGGTTGTGAGGAGAAGGGAAAAGATGACAAGAGTCGAAGAAGATGAATGGGGTGAGGCGGCAGGGCCAAGGGTGGATTAAGGGTTGGATTGTGAAGGAGGAGACAGAGGAGGGGAGGGAGGCGGTGGTGGGGATGCTGAGTGGTGTGGGGGAGAAGAGGGAGAAGAAGAGGGTGAGGGAGAAGAAGTTGAAAACGAAAGTCACATTTTTTTAATTGGATTTTTTTTATAAAAATAATGACATGGTTTCAATTTGAGTGTGTATGTTGGTCATGGGATTTCCGGTGAGGTTTGGATGACTGGTTGTTGGTTACAACAGTGGTTCAAGTATCTGGTGGAGTCTCCGGTTGTGAGGAGAAGGGAAAAAATGACAAGAGTCGAAGAAGATGAATGGGGTGAGGCGGCAGGGCCAAGGATGGATTAAGGGTTGGATTGTGACGGAGGAGACAAAGGAGGGGAGGGAGGCGGTGGTGGGGATGCTGGGTGTGTGGGGGAGAAGAAGAGGGTGAAGGAGAAGAAGTTGAAAACGAAAGTCACATTTTTTTAATTGGATTTTTAAAAAAAATAATGACATGGTTTCAATTTGACTACCTGTTAAGTGATTAGTCTTGATGACTTGACACTTTATATATTACGTCATCACTTTAACAAAATGAGATTAACAACAAGTTCTATATTGAAACATAAAAAAAAATTAGATAAGTAATTGACCAAAAGTAATTTTTAGATAATAATCTGAAAACGGTCTATTTTCCAAATATAAAAAACATATTTAAGTCTTTGTATTTTAATAATAGGATATTTATTTACACTAATGCTTCACATATTCTTTTATAACTATATAAAATTTTTGAATAAAATATTACATTTAAACCTTATGAATAATGAAAAAAATGATTGAGAAAACCTTATCGAATATGATTAATCATATATGCCGACAAATATTAGTAATCGAAAAAATCTATATAATATATAATTCTAATCAATATCATTATGACAAAAATAAATAGTTATTAACTTTTCATTTAAATGTTGCTATTCCGGATTTTAGTTTTTAAAGTGAATTACATACACTATAGAACTTAATGCTCAATTCTTTAAACTATTGCTCAACAATTTAAGTATTTTAGTTTTTTTTTCTTCTAATTCCAAAAAATAGTATTTATGACCCTACAAAATTTTTAAAAAATTGAGAGTTGAACGCTTACATTTTACCTTAAAATTAAATTTATCTTAGATAAATATTAAAAATTATGTTATTAACTTTTAGAGCACAAATTAATACTTTATGTAATTTTTACTATATATCCTTAACTAAAACTTAAATATTAGTGTCAATGAAAGTTGATCTAATTGATAAGGATACAACTCATTTTATAGGGATAAGTTTAAATTTTGTCGTTGATGTAGGAGACTGTTGGTAAATAACATGTAAACATCTAACATTTCTTAAACTGTTATAAGTTGTAAGATCTACTTTGGTCTTCATGAATTTCTAGGATTCAATTTACCTAATTTTTTAGTCCAAAAAATTTTAAAGATTAGTTTCCTCTATCAAGTGAATGTACTTCCAAAAAATCAATGAAAATTAATTTGACTTTTTAAATAGATAGATAAACCTAGACGTACTATTGAGTGATTAAGTCATGAATTTTTCAACTGATAATCAATATCAATATAAAACAACAAGGAATTTAAAATTTTAATTAGAGATCTTACGCTTGACCTTACGATCAATTTTATTGTGAATAAATTTACTTTTTCCAATTTATATTAAATAAATGTGAACACAACAACTTAGAAGACTTGCCCTTATTCTGATACGCATTATTTGAGTCATAAGGTTTGAGGTTTACACTAAACCTGGATTTTAGTCTTAAAAAACTTAAAGATTATTCTACACTCTCAAGTTAATATATTTCCAAAAAAAAATAGTTAAACTAATGTGACTCTTTAAATAGATAGATAAATTTAAGCTATACTAAGTTATTGATATATGAAACTTTTAAGTACCAACTCTATAATTGATATCAATATAGAGTACTAAAGCATTTAAAAGTTCAAGTTAAATTGTTCTGTTTGACCTTAAGATCAATTTCATTCTGAATGAATTTCAAAATTACTTTTTTTCTATTGTTAGATTGAAAAACACTTAGAACAAGAGTTAACTTTGTTGTTCATAGTAATTCTACTCAACTTAATCATGATTGTCTTTAATAAAAAGATACTTATGATCTAGGAAAAAACAAACAAACATAACAGCTTAAAAGAATTAAACATTCAAGACAAATTGATATGTAACTATTGGAACCTAAATGAGACCACCTAACTTTATGGCTTTGGGGTCACACACAAATCCCTTTTAAGAGAGTGAAATAAGTAGATTTTAAATCTAAATTTTAACTAAATAATTGTATATGAATTATTCATATTAAAAGTAATTTAGTAATTATTATTTTATACTTTAATTTTAACTATTCATTAAAAAGTCTAAATTTATTACTTTTTATTTGATATAAAAAGATTTTTTTTCATTTGACACATCCCTTCTATCTATGTTTGCAATGTTATTAAATTCATTTAGCTTAACATCGACGTAATCAATTTTACTTTGAACCAACAAAGCAACAAACTCAACCGCTTAGGAAGGGTACCACAAGCACATGGTCCAACACAAGCAAGTTGTTACAGCTGTTTAGCACAAGCACGTCATCTAGACACTCATGAATTGGTTGTTGTGTAGTGTTTGAGCTAAAATTGAAATACCAATGACATACATGAGTTTGTTATCATGCGCTAACTAAAACAAACACACTATTCAAACACTCATAGTTGGTATTGTGCACTATTTGTGTTAGGAACTACAAGATATTCAATCATTAGTGACTAAGTTTTTGTTACCAATGGTAATTTGTGTCACTAATACAGATGTCACTAAAATTTTAGAGACGAATTTCTAAAAATTACAAATAAATTGCTTTATCACTCTTGTTAAGTTTTTTAGAAACTACTAAACAAATTCAAACACTTGTGAGTTGGTTATTGTGCATTATTTCATTTATTTGAGCTAGAAACTATAAACAAATTCAAACATTCGTGAGTTAGCTATTGTGCATTGTTTGAGTTGGAAACTATTAAACAAATTCAAACACTTATGAGTTGGGTGTTGTGCAATATCTGAGTTGTATCAACTAAACAAACTGTTAAAATTTTCATAGTAGGCCGTATATTCTTCTTATTGATCAATAATTATTACAATATCAAGTAACCACATCAGATACTTAATATTTCCCATATATGCTTTCAAAATAAGATAATAGTCTTTTTAAAATAGCGGTATCTTTTTTTGAAAAACAACTAAATCTGCCCATTGTTGTATTAGGAGCTTTTGCAAGGTTTGAACACAAACCATGAATGTTTTTAAAACAAATATTACCACTACACTTGAGTATATATTTAATTTTTTTTATAACAAATGTTACTTATATGCATTATTTTTAATATAAATTTTATAAATTGAATATATAGAGCAAGATATTTTTTGTCCCTTGACTTTTGGTGATTTTTGTTTTTAGTCTCTAACCAAAATTTTGACCAATCTAAGTCCATGTATTTTTCTCCATAAATGTTTTTTGTTTCTATTATTAAGTATCATCATTAAGTGATAATATGACATTCACTTGAACTACAAGTCTAATGTGACAATCTTGTGTAAAAGTTTTTGACTAAATTATGTTTTCAGTCCTCATTTTTTCACAAAATTCATTTTTAGTTTCTTAATAATTTTTTTATCTATCTAAATCCCTTAATTTTTGTCTTTCATTTTTTTAGCCTTCTCATCAAGTATCATCATTAAATGTGACATTCATGTGATAAAACATCAATGGATCAAGATATTTTCTAGTAATTCTAAGACATTATAAATTTTCTAGCAATGTAAAATTGCTAGAAAATAGTTATTGGGAGAAAAAAGATGTGAAAAAAGAATGCAACTTTTGAACATTTTAAACCCTAATTTTCAAACCCTTCAAAATCTCAACCCTTAACCTTGCTTCTCAATCAAATGAATAAATCTTCTTATTTCAATCTTGTTCCCACAAACCTTTTTGCTGCATGGGCAACCACGGACAGAGGTAAGATGGCTGGTTGTGGGGGGGGGGGGGGGGGGGGGGGGGGGGGGGGGGGGGGGGGGGGGGGGGGGGGGGGGGGGGGGGGGGGGGGGCAGCTATAAAAATAAATTTTATCCCATAAATATCTACCCATCAAATTTTATATATACTATAAATTTATGATGTATGAATATGATACATGAAATAAAGATGTATCCAATATAAAGATAAGACTATTCTAAGTTATAATTATGTTGGGGGGCCAACTGCCAACCAAGCCGAACCACCACACCTGCATCCGTCCCTGTGGGAAACAATGTGCATAAAGCACAAATACAAGGAGGTGATGGTGCCAAAAGAAAGAGGTGAAGACAATAAGTTTCGAAGTTGCTAGAAAGACTAACTGTCTAAATTGGAGGGGGAGGAAGACCATGTGACGAGGCCACGAGAGTGAAAGAAGGACATGCGATGGACAAGAAGAATATTTATGTTACTAGAAATGATAAGAACTTGATGATGATGGATCTTTAAAGAATATAGTAAACAAATGAGAAGGGAGTATAATGGTTATGTGATAAAGTGAGAGAAAAATAGAAATAGTAGAAAACAAGATAGATTTTGGTGGTGGATGCAGGATGATTATGGTGGTGTTTTGGTGCTTGGGTTTTGATTCATGAGTTTAGTGATTGTAATATTGATGACTAAAAATGTTGTCCTAAAGGATCTGTGAGCCAAATACCAATATTGCAAACGTCACTACTGAAATAACAATAAAAATGTCAATTTTTTTAAACTATAATAAAAGGATCAACATTAAGAAACAATGTTCATTTAAATAATATATATTTTTTGGAAAACTTCTTATCTTTTATTCTCCAAAAAAACTAGTCTAACAAAATCAAGATATGTTTCATAGTTGATTATCTATAGAAAAGGGTGAAGACTAGTCCTACAACATCATTTAATACCTCCATCCTAAGATGACTAATTATTTATAGGGGTTTTCATGATCGACTATTTCATTAACTTAGCTCATTCTAAAGTTAATGAGATAAATTTTGACGACGGGTTCAAGATATTTCGTCTTGTTCTCACTTTGTTTAATTCTTTTATATTTTTAACAAAAGTATTTTTTAAAATAATTTTGAATTCAATTTCTTGACTCAATTTTTACGTCAATGGAGCATTGAAGAACCAAGTCCATTGCATTCATTCAATATAAAATTCAAATAAAAGTTTTTAAACATCCTTGTTACATGAGTCAAAATCTAGTTTTATACAGAAGGAAGAGAGTTGGTCTCGCGCCATGAAACATTAACACATAAAAGGGGTAAAAACTTAATTGTTTATTTTGTTTTTTAATTTTAAACCCCACACGTCATCTCCTGACCAAGTCTTGCAGCCTTCACACTTCTAACATCCTATATTAGACAAAGGAAAATCCCCTACGCATCAAGGGTAATTGGAGCTAAATACTAACTATTATACTTTGATATGGTTTATTAATTGTTCCCTGCATTAATTAAAACCAAAGTGGCCTTAACACCTAATTATACTTTTTTACAAAGATAAAAATTTGGCAATGCTAACAACTTGGATAGGTCTTGTTTTAAGAAGAATTTGAACACACATCATACCCATAATAGGATTTGACTCCTAGAATGATTCTTATTTAATTTTTAAAAAACACTTCAATTGCTTTATACTTTTTCCAATTAAAAATGAAAAAATAAAAAAAGAACACTACAAAACATTAAGATTATTGTAAGCTGCATTAAAACCTTTTTTCAATTAACACAGCTTTTGTTGACAATTTCTGCTATGGCCGAGTTGTAAGATGATGTTAACAATTTTTGCTACAACAGGATTGTAACAACTAGGTTGCTCCATGTAATGTAACTCCACAACAAAACTTATGTATGGAATTAATCAACTGCTACTGGCTGCATGTTTTCAGCTTCTTGACGAAGCTCTTGGAACAGGACAGATGACAGGTATCGTTCGCCAAAACTTGGATGAACAGTCTGAGATTCAAGTCATCAATGGTTATCACAACATCAGCAACAAAGACAGAAAAGTTTGATGCTAAAATTATAGTCCCAAGCATTTTATTTACAGAATTATATGATGATTAAGAAAAATGTGCAACTGATATAGTGTTGCTGTCTCTTGTTAATTTAGATAGAGGCTGATGACACATTAGGCTAAGCATTTAGCTTGATGTTGTTTTTAAAGAAAACTGTTCTTACCACAATAAGTTTGCCTTTGTTCTCAGGCAGCTGAGCCAATCTGAGCGCTGCAACTGTGTTAGCTCCAGATGATATCCCTACCTGCAAAAATTAGAAAGAAAAATAATTGCAAATTCCGAATTTGATTACCAATTTATGAACAGTCTTTGTCAGTTACTAAGGAATCATATGTAAATCCTAGGGTGAAACCCATGGTTAAATTAATGAAGCTCGAAATTTCTCAAGCATTCATTGTTTAAGTTTACAAAATTGTCTTTTGAAGATTACCATGAGTCCTTCCTTCAATGCCAACACCCTAGCCATGTTAACTGCATCTTCACTGCTAACCTACCAAATAAGTTTCCACAGACAGTTAGGAGAAACAGAAAAATGTAAATTTTTCATGATAAATATCTATTTAGAAGAATTAATATTCTGTACTTCAAGAACTTTTTCCATAACATCCATGTCCAATATGTCTGGTTTGAATCCAACTCCATTGCCAGTTATATGATGAGGACCTATATATAAAATGACAACATCAGAGTTTGCAATCTGTAAAGAGAAGAAAGGGCCTCCAAATATTGTAGACCATAGTGATTATTTTGGTTCCTTTAGATCAAGAATTTAAGCCCCTTTTACATTTATACTATTTCATCACTTCACCAATGCCAGAAAAAAATGAATATGAAGAGTAAACATTTTAGAGACTGGTATGCTCATCATTTTAATTTTCCCTTAGGCTGCTTGGAAGACTGAAAACATAATATTCAAGAAGAAACTATGTACAAAATTATCATATAAAAAATCAAAGAAAAAAAATGATCCTTACCAGGTTTACCACCATTCAGCACATTGCTTTCACTTGGCTCCACTCCATATATCTAATATAATCAAAAGCAGTTCAAGGGTTTTAATAAGTGTATCTAATAGAACATTTATTCAGTTTGTACTTTGAATTGTGATATAACATCACCTTAACATTAGGATTTTTGGATTTAAGATATTGTCCAACCCCAGAGACTGTGCCTCCACTACCTATTCCCATAACAAATATGTCAACTTGTCCATTTGTATCCTCCCATATCTCAGGACCTGTTGTTTCAAAATGCACCTGCACTCCCATTTGAAGTCAATATTTAAATAAATGCACCATTGTAAAAGCCAAGGATTTCAGAAATATATCTAGTATTAAACTTAAGTACAGTCAAGCATCACAAAAAAATAGTACAAGCATAGTTCTGCAGATTTTTATTTCTTAGTAAAAGATTTGAAACAGCAATAGTAATTTAGGTTCAGGTAACCTGAGTATTGGCAGGGTTTGAAAATTGTTGCAGCATGTGGGCATTTGGTGTGTTTTCCAAAAGTTCATAAGCCTTCTTTACTGTTCCTCCCATTCCTTTGGCTGGATCAGTGAGGATTAATTCAGCTCCAAACGCTCTCATGGTCACCCTTCTTTCCAAGCTTGTGTAAGAGGGCATGGTCAAAACCATCTTGTATCCCTTCATGGCGGCCATAAATGCCATGCTGATACCCATATTGCCTGACGTGGGCTCAATCAGAGTTGTCTGCATAATCAAATAAAGTAACTATGAGCAACTAAATGTGAATAACTGAGCAAAATAGCTGCTATATATCAAATCAGCTAACCTTTCCAGGAGTTATCATATTCTTTTCCTCAGCATCTGTGATCATTGCATATGCTGGTCTGTAAAATCAAAAGAAAATTACAGTAGTTCTGTATTAGTTTGAATTTTGATTACCATTAAGAATAGTATGAAGCCTAATCAAATTCAAAGTAGGAACAAAAAGAAAATAAAATAGGAATGGAAATAGGGAGGAATGGACCTGTCTTTGATGCTGGCAGTAGGTTGCATCATCTCTTGCTTGACAGCAACATAAGCTCCACATCCTTCAGTGACTTTGTTAAGATAAACAAGTGGAGTCCTCCCAATGAGCTGAAAAATGAATTTTTCTACTTCAGATAAGAATTCAATAAGTAGCACCGGAATATTTTCTCCAATAAAGAAAATGGAAAAAAAGAAAGCAAAATAAAATTATAAATGTCTGTTATTCTGCAAAATGGTTTCTTCTTCAAGTTAAACCTAGTAAACTGAAAGAAAAAATTAGAAAACAGAAAAGGCTCAAAACAAAGGCCACCTTATGTTTGTAGGTTCACTTTCCCTTTCATTCCCTTTTCCATCCCATTTTTCTTCTTATCACTTTCTTCATTTTTCATCACATTACTTATCAGTTTTATTTTTACTTTCTCTCTTCCTTTTATTTTTTCTATGCATCTCTTCCCTACCTATTCACCTCAAAATAAGGGTGGCGTGTTGTCCATTTCAGAAAAAAAATTAGGGAAACTTTAATGTAGTTTTCTCTTTAACATTTTCTTTTTTACTTGTCTATGATTCATTCTATCAGTATCATACAGCAGAATAGAATAATAAAACGATTTCAACAAAATTCAAAACAGAACAACCGAGTTTCATGACAAAAATCACAATTTCGCAGCTGAAATTATCCCAAGAATAAGATCTATACCAAGAATTCCAGACAGCTTTTCAAACCAACCCCACTGACAAAAAAGAAGAAGAAAACCTTAAAAAATCAGATTCCAAAAGTCTTTTCACTTTTGGCAGCTGATGAAACGAATAAATTGGATAAGACATGGAGAATCTATTGTAAACGTGGCATGATATGAGTGAACAGAAACACACAACACTGGAAAGCAAGTACAATGACTGAGTGAGAGACCAAAATCACCAAACCAGTTCCACATGTTGTCTCATTACTCATAACTCATAAGCATGCAATGAAAACTAGAGAGAGAGAGAGAGAGAGAGAGAGAGATGGAGAGTAACAAACAAAACAAATACCTGAGAAACATGTTTCTTGATATTGGTTCCAGGGAGGTCCTTAGGCAAATCTCTGATTCTCTGAGCAAGTGACGGGAAATCAATAATGGTTGATGTTGTTGTGGAGAACAACCTACCAGCAGCATGTGAAGTAGAAGAAGACCTTTGCTTGAGGATGGTGCTCATGAGGGAAGCCATTGAATTGATGATTTGGAAGACCCCAAGGCAATCCAGTGTATATATATTGTGTGCTAAGGTTTTGAGACTCAAAAATAAATTATGCTAGTATTTTATTGCCATTATTGTGGTGCAAGAGTCCAATTTGGTTTTTAGGATGTATCTATGGATGCCCAAACCAGATTTTGATTCATGTCAGGGAATGATGGCTAAGTTCAATATATGTACTGTGTAACTTTTGGTGGTGTGCTATTGATTAATTCATTACAAGTATGAAAGACATCTTTTGTGATTCTTTTTCAGCTTTTTAAGATTAAAAAACCAAAAACTGTTATTTATGTGTTTCATTGTACTATCTTGTATTCTTATCTTTTTCTCCCATTTCTATTACCTAAAGATACATGGTGGTGTGAAAAAAACAGGTTTTATTTAAAAATATATATTTCATATTTCAATGATTTTTTTTAAATCTCAAAACAAATTAATTTCTTTCAGTGGCCCATATCATTATGTATGTCTGCCGGCCTTTACAAATTAAGTTATAATTCGAATTAATTTACACCTTTTATACAATTGTTTAAAAAAAAGGATTTATAATTTTAATAGCATGCATGCTTACTCGTGTTTTGTTTATTTTTAATTTTATATAGTTAGTTTTCTTTTTAAAAGTATTTTACTCTCATCTTTTTATTTTTGACGAGGTAAGTTTAATTATTAGAATTAGTTTTTAAGCTAAAAGTAATCCTAATTAGATAAAGCCTTATTAAAACGATTTCAAAGTTATAGACATGGTTTTATTTTTATTATAGTAGTATTTTTTAATTAATTTTAATCATTTAGTTTTATCTTACAAATTATAGCCATGTAGAATCGCCCATGTTAATTTAATATATTAAGAAAAGGTAATAATATATTTATAATAATTTTTTATAATTTATTTTGTATTATTTAATTATATTATCCATTTTTCCCAATACTTATTTCTTTCCTTTTTTATTTCTCTTAAAATTATATAATTTGTTGTATAAAATTTATGTATAACTATCATTATCTTTAAAAATAATATATTTTTTTGGTTTCAGAATATATGATGTTTTAAAGAAAAAAATTCGTTCCAAAATATATGTAATTTTATAAAATCTATGTTACATTAAATA